>ML793707.1:413121-425696 GCA_009831015.1 Picea engelmannii
ACTTTAAAAGTGTCTTAAAATCTTCAAAACACTCTAAAAATCACCTAAAAGTCTACCTAATCCATATATATACTTAATAGACTTTTTAGGGTACCTTAGACCACCATCTTCACCATCTAAAACGGGGCTTGAGGAAAACAACGAAGGGTGTAGGCAGGGGACTTTCTCACAGCACACAAGATGTGTCCTCTTCGGGAAGTACTCTTGTTTTGGGTTGACCTGTGAAGCTAGGGTGGCAACACTTATTGAGCATCCAGCAGTTATTTCGCAATAGGAGGAGGAGGCTTTGGTGAAAGCTTAATAAAATTTGATAACTATTAAGAAAGCTTAATAACTAAACCTTGGACTAAATCTAATAAACACTTTGTGGGGTTGAATAACTAAGAGTGTGGATCATCTTCATCAATCTTAATGATACTTGTGCTTAAATTCTCTAAATTTTCTTTGAATGTGTTAATGTCATGATATATTGATGGTGATCTCATAAATGTGATGATGTGTTGATGTTGATGCTTTAATCCTTTTGATATCCTGCACACATAAAGTAAAACGTGGTTAGCTTGCTCTTGTATCATTTGTATCTTAGCATTTTTACTTGTAAGTAATTGTATCTAATATTCATTGGTTTAATTTATTCTTTGTAATCTTGTAAACATATTGTAATCTACTTGTAACGAAACACCCCTTAACATAGTTGACCCCTTGGTCAATCTTTCGGCACTAGTCTTAGTTGCCCTAGGAAAAGGCTTGCTTTACATGCTAACCCTTGCACCTTGCATTGTTGCCTTAGCATCTTAGGATATATCCCCTCTAACTTTAAGAAATTAAAAATAACTCCTAGAACTTAACTTTAACACATCTAGTAACTAAGGTCTACCCCTTTTGGCTTCCCTAGGAGTAAGCCTAGACGGAAGAGGTTCCGGTCAAAGTGACAGCGTGCGCTGTGAACCTAGGCATTGTGCCTCCAAGGACACACTAAGTGAGCTGGACTTAGCTCACGTTTGCAAGTGTGTATAAGAACGGCAACAGGCCCCACCATAAAGTGAAAGATAATTAATGTAAAAGATAATTAATATGGTAATTATTAATTATATTTTGAGTTATTGAGGTCGGCCATGTTGTGCCAATAGACACTACTTTCGATATGTCCAGTCTAATATAAATAAAGGTAATTTCCCCATTGAGGAAACACAACACAAGTGTGAGTTTGGAAATTTCAGCAAGTACTTGTTCTTGGGTTGAAGTGCGCACCTCTCTTGGGCGCAAAGTGTGAGTTTGGAAATTTCAGCAAGTACTTGTTCTTGGGTTGAAGTGCACACCTCTCTTGGGCGCTAGTCTTCTAGGTTTTGTGAGCACCCTTTTGTGTGCTAGGTTTATGGTGTGGGAGGTCTTTCTCTTGAAGAATATAGCAAAGGATTGGTTGGGATTTCTTCCCTTGTTGAGAAGGGTTTCCCAAGATACTTCTTGTGTACTTGTGCATGGTATTTCTTCTTGTGATCTTGGTTGCTACAACAAATTGTAAATGGTGTAACTACAATTGTCTATGGTTCAAGTAAAATGCTAAAATTGGAATGAACTTTGCGCCTAGCTTATTGAAACATCCTCAAGAGGATCACGATCATCAAATGTGATCGGCTTTAGCATTGATTCATTAAGATCCAAGTTGGCTAATGCCAACTCAACACTATTGTCAAAACCAATCTCATCAGGAAACACATCCCACATCTTCGTCCTTCCCTTCAACTACTTCTCCCTCTGCCTGTAAAGAAGATGGAGATTGGTGTGCACATACACCATTGTCTCTGCCTTGGACTGTTCAAGCCTGTTGTTCTTCAAACTATACAAATTCCCATACGTGCTCCACTTTCTCTCGCAACAAGAGGATGAAGTAACCTAAGAGAAGAGCCTCATCGATAATCATTGTAGAAGAGAGCATGGTGCCCCATGAGTTTCCCACCAAGCATAGGGCTTCTTAACCCCCCTGTTGTTGAATTTTTTATGCTAAGCTCATGCACATGTAGTTTATTTCATTTAGCATGTACTTGAACCATAAATAATACAGCAATACCATACACAAGTGTTGCAATAACCAAGATCACAAGAAGAATAACCATGCACAAGAACACAAGAAGTATCCTGGAAAAACCCTTCTCAACCAAGGGAAAAACCCAACAATCCTTTGTTATATTCTCAAGAGAAGATCCCCCACACCATGGACCTTAGCACACAAGAGGGTGCTTACAAAACCTAGAAACAAGCGCCCAAGAGAGGTGCGCACTTCAGTCGTACAAGTGCTTGCTGAAATTCTGAGATGATAAGTGTGTGAGTGTGATCCACAATGGGGATCCACTCTTATTTATAAAAAACCTGACACAGCAAAAGGCGTGTCTATTGGCACAATAGGGCCGACTTCTATAACTCAAAAATACAGTTAAACTTTACACAATATTAATTATCTTTCACATGGTGGGGCCGACTTGTACCCTTCACAACATAATTAGGGTTACAACAAATCTTACTCTCAGACAATATAGCAAGGATCTCTCTCATCCTCTAGTGCTCAGCCACTAGGGACACATCCACCTGTGCTCAGGCATAGGGACGTCACACTCAACAGATTAACTCAACTGAGTCCACAGGAGTACCATCTGGAGCACCATCTCAAGCCGACTCAACTAAGTCCATAGGAGTACAAGGCAGGAGACCATCTCAAGCCGACTCAACTTAGTCCAGAGGAGTACAAGGCAGGAAACCATCTCAAGTCATCTCAACTCAGTCCAAAGGTGTAGACAAGAGACCACACGTCATCACAACTCATTCCAGAGTCTGACGCACACCCATCACATGGGCACACCCAACACTTGGGTTCTCTCTCACAGATGTCTCAACTTAGTCCAGAAGAAAACGATCTGGAAGATGTCTCATGAAGCTGCAATCAACAACAACTGTCTCTAAGCACATCATAGCCTCCAAAACTCCTAGTGCCAATGGAGAACTCTACGAAGCCTGCTCCACCTCATTAAGGGATGCTCTACCCTAATATATCTTTCTAAACTCATCCTTCCACCCTATGAAATCTCTCCATCCATGTGAGGAGGGAATCTGCATGAAGGCCCACCAATGAGCCAATCCATACTATAGTGTTTGGGATTCAATGAGTAAGCCAAGCAATGCAAAGGTGTACAATTCTTATCCCACCTGCTGATAAGAATATCATGTATGGTGGTGAATAAGGTCTCTGCTAATGTCCCATACTCGGGGCACTCATTCTGTAAAATAACGGTCTTCACGGATTCAATCATGGAATCCCACCCCTCATAAACCTCTCCTAGGATGGGTTGGTATGTGTCTACAAAAACAAAGAGATGATAGGGTCCATGATCTTAATGGTAAGATCTATCCTCTCCAACCAACCAACATCTAACATTGTATCCTTTACCTTTTTTGAAGATGCTTGATCTTTCTTTCTCCAAAAAGACCAAAATTCTGAAATAACCATGGACCTAAGACTGGTCTTTACCTCCCTCAACCTCTTAAGCATGATGAATGAGGAGGCAAACCGAGTTCCTACAATCTTCAACAATGATAGATGTGTGTACTCTTTATAGATTGTGAGGGCATTGGTATGGTTTTGTACAAAATTGTGAATATGACGTGCATCCTCAATAAGACTTCCCATCCATGTCACATCTGAAGGAATAGATTTAAGTGCTAAATTCAAAGAATGAACAATGCAAGGTGTCCAATATCTATGGATATTTATCTTTCATAATCATGTCTGCAACCTTGTAAACAAGTTCATCATCTATAATAATTTGCACACAAGAATCAACACCGACATCTTCAATAACTTTAATGAACAACCCACCCATATATTGTGCATCCTTGTATTTTCCAAGAGCATCCACCACTTTCAAGAAGACAAGTCCATTTAGGGAAGACACCATGAAATTGATGAATGGATGATGCGCTGCATCCGTCCATCCATCAAAAAAAATACTAACACTGGATGATTTAATACGCTCTAGGATTTTATCCACCTCCTTCTTTGCCTTAACCAACAATGTGGTTCTAAGCTTCTCTAAACTAGGAGGCACATACCTGGTTGGAGCCCATTCAACTAGAGCTCAAAACATCTCAATAAACAAGGAGGTCGTGCAACATTAAACGATATGAAGTTGAGATAGAAAACGAACCCAATGGTAAGATCAATCTCATCTCGCCTCTCTTGTTGAAATATCTTGTCCATTGGACCACCACCTGTAGTTGTCCTCTTTCTTGTTGGTTGAATTGCAGTCCCACTCCCAAATTGAAATCCATTAGCTGACTTCCTCAAGAATGGAAGAGAATCATCATTTTTGTTTTTCCTACTTGTTGTTGCCACCTTCCCAAGCCAACATTATCCTCTCTTTCCATTTCTTTTCGTTTGGATGCACTCACCGATTTACATGGTCCAAGTCCACAAGGGTGGCCCAAAAAATGGCCCTCAACTCGATAGTAAGTGCTCTTAAATTGAATATCGCAGAAACCACATGTCCAAAGAACATTCTCTCCCCCCACCTTACCTTGGCCTCGGGCCCTTGATGTCTTGTAACATACTTCCATAATGGATATTTATTGTCTTGAGCTTGTTGTCTTGCTACAGCAATGTTTTTTTCAGCATCAAACGCTGCACTTGCAACAGATTGAACACTAGCAAAGGGAGATGAAGTTGAAGGAGGCAGGTAAACAACAACAGGGGCATTCCTCCCTTTCCTTTAACTTTTTCCAGTTGCCCTTGCTGATTGAGCCATGTTTTTTGTGAAATGAGGGAAAAAACAGACAGTTGTGGGAAAAAAATTGAAATCTAGTTGACAAATCCACCTATCCAACACTTGGAATCCCTTCAAATCTGTAATTTAACCCTCAGTTGCACACCAAGACACCTCAAAGCTAAAACCTGCAAGAGAAAATGTGAAAAAAAGAGGGCCGAATCACTTTTTTAGAAGCTCGTGAGTCTCTTTTTGCATGACACGTGTCCTAAAATTGAGACATGATCGGGGCACGTGTTTGGCATGTGTCTTGTGCACAAGACACTTGCTAAACACGTGTCCTATCGTGTTTGTGTTCGACACGAAGGATACGGACACACAGTCACCTAAGGGCGTGTCCTATTACTTAGCCACAAACCCTAACTCAAATGTCTCCTTAGGGATAAAACCCTAACCCTAGATTCCAACAATGCTCGAGGAGCCCTAGCACCTCAAGACAAGAGAGATAAAATACATGGAAGAATGATCGAGAGAGAGAGAGAGAGAGAGAGACTAGGCTCCTCCTACATCTCTAGAGTCTAAACCCAAGAAATATAAGATGTAAGCTCTCCAAGCATGAACGATTATGAATAATTCTCTCCTTCCTCTATTTATATGACAAGTGAAGGGAGGTTAACAAGTCAAGTACACCTAGCCCACTATAAATAACCTACAAGATGCAAGTACATCCACACATGTGAACCACTCCACCTACCAGTGACATGAATCAATCTCCAAGGTGGTGACAATCTACAAGCAAGGCTCCAAGAGAAAGGCGCTCCTCATCCAAGGTCCAATGCTCCAATGCCTCTCCTAAGCCATGTGCTCTCTCAAGTCCTCTCCACCTACATGATCACTATCATAGCCCATGCATCCCCAAGTCAATTTCAAGACTCCATGCAAGCATCCAAGCAACCCAATTCTATCTAGGGCTCAACACCCTCCTCTGCAATGCCAAATGCTCCTCCTCCAATGCAAGGCATTCTCCAAGCAAGTAACATCCTTTGTGTGGCCAGCATCTAAAATGTCACCAGGCTGTATGAAGATCTCCAACAATCCAATGAAGAATGTCAATCAAGCATCCATACAAGGTCTAGCAACCAATGAGTAAGCTACCTCCAATGTGCAAGTCCATCACAGATCAATCAAGGGCTAACTATACACCATGCACCCCATATATCATGAAGCACCCCCAAACATGGTGTAACCACTTTCAAGTAACCTTGAAAGATAACACTCCCTGTTACGAGGAAAGTGTTCTCCAACACTAGTCGACTCCCTTTGCAACTCAACTAAACCTGCCATCTATAAATCTGAACTTGTTGCAATCTCGAAATCAAAAAGGAATTATCACCCATCCATCACACTCCTCAAGCAAGGCACCACATCGAACCTCCTTGAAACAATTGGTTGGGTCACAAGTGGAAGAAGCCAATGCAACATGGCTAGAATATCTCCTAGGAGGTACACTCACCCTCACTAAAGATCTAGGTGCCCCTACCTACTCATGTACATTCTATAATGTCTAAGTAAGTTATCTCAGTTTTTTCTATACTAGTACGAAAGTGGGAGCATATCCATACCTAATCTCATCTTCTCCATAAATCTGACTCATCTTGAGTTTATGAATCAGTCTTTGGAACAACAACCTCCTCATTCGCCTCAATCTTGAAGGGTAGCCTAGGAACTAGAAGACCTCCCATCTTCCATGGTGTTTTCCTTGGTCTTCTTCCATTGATTTGAGGATGAAGCCTTTCTATATGGGAGGACATGTTATATACCTAAATAATATAATATTTAGTAAAAAAGACCTCATATTATTAATAATTAAAACCAAAGTCATCAAAACTAGAACCAGACCTGAAACCAGTAAAGGATCTAACTAGTATGGAACTGGAACCGACTTGTGAACCAATTTGCTAATATACACAAAAAATATGAAAAATTTAGTAATAGATATATATACTCATGCACATCAATGTAAGTCCAAACCATTAGACACTGTTATCCCCATTTTGTGGATAACTAAGGAGATTATGTCTCGAGGCCCTCAGGTTGCAAATATGGAGTGTCGAGAAGACTACATGGCCAGCAGTACCCTTTTGCACAGTTGGAAACCCCTCTCACCACCACAGATGGTAACAGATTTCCAAATGGCATCCACCACATCAGCTGGCTTCCGAAAGGCAGTGGGCCTTGCTCTATGAGGTACAAGTCAGTATTATGGTGAGCATCATTTCATTATTTAAGCCAATTGAGTATGTTGTATCTTAGATTGCTCTAGATTTCATGATATATGCTTGGACATTATGCCTTTTTCCCTACTTCACCTTGGTGGTTGACATTATGCCCTTGTAAGTGGTCTTCCTTGGGGATGGGTTTGCTACTAGGAACTCCCTTAAAGAGCCATCGTACCGTTCCCGACCATACTTACCACTTTCCATCAATGTTCCCCTCCATTTCCTTATTTCTTGGGATTTTAGGGTGTATTGACCCTATCATCCCCTAGCCTAGGAGCTTATGTCTCAAGGCCCACAGGTCCTAGACATGGAGTACCAAGAGCCATATTGACTTGTGCTTGGCCCTGGAGGGCCCATCTTTCTTCTTCAGCGCCTCCACCTTGTCAGCAACAGCAGCATCCATCCCATCGGCCTGGTCCTTCAAGCAACAGTAGGTCTTGCTCCATGAGGTAATGAGTCTGGGTATCATGGTATGTGTCACTTTGATTCTCAAAGCATTTGAATATGTCCATTTAATTCTTTTTACTTCTGACGTGTGCTTGGACCTTATGCCTTTCCACTTGTCCACACCTGGGGAAAATGACAGGATGCCCTAGTAAGTTGGTTCCCATAGGGTTTGAGTTGCCACTGGGTGGGTTCATGAAAGGTCATCGTCCGCTCCCACCATACATACCACTTTTCATATTTCTCCCTCTCATCCATCCCATACATTGGTTCGGGCATTGGGTTTGCCAATCTAGCAAAGGGTTGTACCTTACCTTGTGGGAAGAAGGGGCTAAAGGCCCAAAGGGTAAAAGCAGCTGGAAAAAGGTAAAAGCCAAAAGAACAAAACCTTCAGATGCTTCGCCCAGGGATCCCCGAGAAAGCAATAAAAGGCTTCTTAGCAAGAAACAGAGGGACCCATAAAATAATAAAATCAAGACCTAGTTGGAGGATAGGGGGTCTCATCACGAGCTAGCCTATTAGGTCCATGGGCATGTAGCGGTATGACACTACCATTCAATTGGTCACCACGCCAAGGTAGTGGCTCTTGATGGCATAGCCAAGAGAAAGGGGGTCTCATCACAAGCCAGCCTTCTCATCTCCGTGAAATGCTTGTGAGTAACATTGTCACCACTGGTCACCACACCAGGGCAGTGTCCCCTAACTAGTCTCTTGAAAGAAAAAGCAATAAGATAAAAGATAAAAGGCATTGAATGGGCTTGGAAACACTTGCATCCATGACAAGGTGCAGCTCACCCTCTTTAGAGGCACCCACAGGTAAGCCATACATTCCCCTGTCATCACTGCACCCATTGCTCAAACATCCCTCACCACCTCATCCACTTACATGGCCTGGATTTGTATTCACCTGGAAACATCCCACGTCCAATGAGAATTAGCCCAATAGGACCTCCTAACATCCCCTCCAAACCTGGCTTGTAGAATAGCATAACGTCTTTGGGAACTTGTCTCGAAAAGGGGGTTTTATGCACATGTTTAAATAACTTGATTATTAGATGTGATTGACATTGCTATGATCCCTGTGACTTATGAGCCCATGGAGGGCGTACTTGTTGTTGCAGGGCCACCCCCGACGGACAGGTACACATGGGGAGATGATTAGTTCAGACCTACATAGGGCTAAAAGCCCACCAAATGGATGTTGAGACCCTAGCCAGGGGCAGGGACAGATCAGAGGTTTGCACCAGAGAGAGAGGAGGACGTTCCACCAGAGACAGCCTGGCAGACCTGGACCCAAGGGGGTTTTGCCCTCCCACTATGATGTAGGCCTTGGAAGGCCCATGACATCACCACTGTGACCCTTAACGTCACCCAACATTTGATGGACACTTTGGAGGCAGTTGTGTGCCAAGTGGCACATGTGGCTTGATCCAGAGGCCTTGAGAGGCCTAACATTTTGCTCCTAGAGTCCAACGTTTCACTTGAGAGGCCTAACGTCGCCCTAAAAGGGCATGACGTCACCATTTATGCTTGATTTAGAGTTTTAATTTGTCATTTAATGTAAAAATTGGATATTACATGTAAACTGGCCATGTCGGACTTTTTGACCTAATTCTGGTCATTGTAACTGTATAAATAAAGGATTTTCCCTTGTATTATATAATGATCTTTCACTCACACTTAGTGAGGTCTGAAATTTGCGCCCTAATTAGGGTAACTTGGCTGAAATTTAGTGCGCACTTCTTGAAGGAGGCTAATTTTTTAGTATTTTGGCATTTTTCTTGGTGGAGGTGTTCAACTAGGTTATTTGCTAGATGATTCTTGTTGAATGCAAGTAAATTTTCTGCAAATCTTCTTCATTGAATGGTTATGGTTGTATTTATCTTGCATTTCTTCTAAGATTATGAAATTGCTAGCTTAAAACCCTAGGAGGCTAAAGCAAATGTTATTGTTCTTGACTTAACAATCTTCACCTACTAGATTATGCTAGAAAACCGATTTTCTTGAAGCTTTTTGCTAAGGGCCTTGCCATTGCAACACCCTAGCACCTTTTGCTTCATCTAGTCGTCATCTACTTCATTTTTGAGCTAAAGGAGGAAAACTACTAGGACCTAGGGTTACCTACTTCCTAGTAGCCATTTTTCCCCTAGGGTTTGGTGATTGAAGCCTCGGGCTACCAATACTTCAATTATTGACCCTCTTGTCTCTAGCTCTCTTATTATCATTTGTTCCTTCAAGATTTGTCGCTGCCTAAAAGACTCCATTTTTCCCTAAAAGCATTGATCTAAGCCTTACAATTGAGTGATTGACAAAAGCTACTATCAAAACCTTTACATTAAGCTCTCTACTAACCACTCCTAACCTTAGAATAGTCTAATCTACTAACCTATTTGTTGTTGTTACTAAAGTAAGCTACAGCCATCTATTGCAGCACTAAAAGCACCTAAAAGCAATTGTAAAGTTGATTTATACACTGCCTTATTTGCTTCTGACAAATGCTAGTACATTGGTATTAATGAGTAATTATTCTTGGTCATTCTGAAGCCATTTCAAGGCTTGTATTGTGAAGCAATTATCTTATAAACATTGCTGCTATAAAATTCTGTTTGCTTCATCATATATCAACTATTGCTTTTATTAATAAATTCCATGGTTTTATGAAGTACTAACAGCAAGTTGTACTTGCAAAAGATATATTTTCTTGTTGCTTTGTTCTGGGCAGGTACATCTTAATAATTCACTACTTCATTGGTTAAAACCCAGGGACTTTCTGATCAATGTGACTTGTGAGAAAGGATATTTTCATAGACACTTTAACCTTTGCCTTCTCAAACCCCCTGGTCATCGGGAATGTCTCCCCTGGGCCGTCAACCCTAAATAGAAACAGGTATCCTGTTAAGGTGACAGTGATAGGATAACCTCTCATTACGCCAATTTGCCTTCCTTTAACCTTTTCCTTTGGAATAAGTACAAATTGTGCGATAACAGACCCAAGAAGGGGTTGTCCCTCATTCTATGGGAAGAAGGGGCTGAAGGCCCAGAGGAATTGATGTTGGGTAAAAGATAAAAGCCTTGTATGAACCTTCCAAATGCTTCGCTCAAGGATCACCCAAGAAAGCAGTGAAACGCTTATCTTTGAGTAAAGGGGACCCACAATATAATAAAGAATGCTTAAAAGGTTAGTTGAAGGATGGGAGGTCTCATCATGAGCTGACCTATCACGTCCATGAATATCTAGTGGTATGACATTGCCATCATCTGGTCACCAAACCAGGGTAATGGCTCTCAGTTGCATGGCTGAGAGAAAGGGGGTCTCATCACGAGCCAGGCTTCTCATTTCCACTAGGTATTTGTGGGTGACATTGTCATTTTATGGTCACCACGCCAGGGCAGTGACCTTCAACCTCTCCTTAAAATTATGAAAGAATAGAAGAATGGCAATTAATGGGCTTGGAAAAAATGCATTGCGGACGAAGGTACCACACAACCCTCTACAAAGGCACCCATGAATGAGACACTACAACCCCTTGTATGTCATGAGCCCTATGCCCATTGAGTCTTGACCCCAACCACTTCACCCACTTTACATGGCTTAGAGAGGGATCTCTTGGAAACTCTCCTTGACCTAGGGAAAGATCTACCCAATAGGACACCTCGTCAACCCTCCCATATCCAAGCTTGATAAGTCGCATAGTGTCTTTGAGCAATTAATTGTTTGATATATTAATCTTTGATGCACATGCTTAGGTGGCGCATTTATTGATTGGATTCACTTATCACGATGTTATGACTTGAGATCCTTGGAGGGCGTGCTCATTTGTCTTTGCAAGACCTAGTTGGTGGACAGTTTTGGGAGAACAAGCCTAGCTTGGGCTTCCATGGGGCTACAAGCCCATAGGTTGGATGCCAAGGGTCCCCATGCTGGATCACAGAGATGGAGAATTGAAGACCTAGAAAATGATGTGGAAGACCTAGCCCAGCCCTCACATGCCAAACGATTTTCCCAGGAGGGGTAAAACGTCTTCTTTTTTAGCTTGATGTCATACTTGGGGGCTAGGGTTTGGTGGTGGTGTTGCCACACATTGACACATGGACGTTTTGAGGAGGATGAGACCTTGTCCATGAGGAGATTGCATAGATGCTTGACATGTGGCCTTTGGAAGCCTACCATAGCTTCTCCAACACCAACGACTTGTCCCAAGTAGAAAAGCGTCCCCTAAAGGGGTGATGTCCATGTAAAATTAGGGTTTTATTTGTGCAAAAGTGAAATTCTAAATGAATTGTTTAATATACTTTGTAAAGGGGGAAATATTAGGGTTGTTGAACCCTAGTCTTGTGGTTTACCCCTTAATATGTGGACAAGTCACCTTGGTGACATTTTGTATAAATAAGAGATCATAAGATCTCATTTGAACATAACTCTCCCTCTTGTGAGAGGACTTTATCTGAAATTTTCGCTACACATGACTTCTTTTGTCTCTTGTGCACTTGTTTATGGCTATCTTGATGTATGGTTGATGGAGGAGTGAGGCGATAGCCTTGGATGAATGCTTTCTAGCTTTTATGGTGGATTGTCTTAGCATCTTTCTTGATTTTGGTATGGTCTTCTACTCTTATGCTATCATTTTTTCAAGTCAAGGATTGTTGTGCTAGGAGCTAAGTGGGAAGTAAGAGTATTTACACCCCCACTCTAGTCTCCATCATTTAATGCTTGAAGTTCATTAATGTTGCAAGGGTTTGTTTGAGGAAGTAAGAGGATTTACACCCCTCGTTCTCAAAACCTAACTAGAGATACTTGCCTTGTGTAATGTTCCTGACTGGGCTAGTCTAGGAAACGCTGCTAATGTGTGTGTAGGATCAAAGGTTTACAACATATAAATGATCATACAAATAATAAATGCGACAAAGGACTGCAAGTTTGTATTATGATATCTCTGTGGATTACAAAAATGGCAGAATGCGGCTGAATACTGACAATACTTGACTAGATCAACATACAAAGGATCTTAGCCGGAATATAAATAAGCAACTGCGACTGAATAACAACACTCGGCTAGATCAAAAGACAAAAGGATCTTAGCCGGAATACAAATAAGCAACT
>ML793707.1:430379-440752 GCA_009831015.1 Picea engelmannii
CTTCAACATGCAACCTAGATCAAAATAATGTCATAACAAATAGATGCATATCAGAATAATCAAACCTGGGTTGCATTATTCCTCTGAATGTGTTGGATCTTGAGATCCTTTTGGATCTATGGCAAGAGATCCCTTCTCCTGCAGATACCATTTAAATCTTAACAATTTAAACATATGTGAGTACATACCTCTGATAGCATTTGCAGGTAGTGGCACCATCTGGTACCAGCAGTAATAACTCTTTAAAAGACTTCAAGGGTGACTGCAACTGGTACAACAGCTGATACTTCAACTGATACTGCAACTGATTCTGAAATTGCAACTGCAACATAAGGTTTTATGAGGAAACCCTAATTTTTCAAACTTCAATTTTTGAAATTCTAATCCAGGGGATAGATGCATTGAGTTGAGGCGAGTAGGCTGGTGCAGTCATATTTCTGAAAATCCAAATTTTACCCCCTCAAACTTGACCAGCAGATTTCTGGACTGGTGCTTCTGGTTTTCTGGTACTTCTGGTTTTCTGGTACTTCTAGTACATTGTGAAAACTAGGGTTTCACTTCCCGGGAGATCTACCCACTGAAAAGGTGCGCTGAAGGTGCCAAAGAGTTCCTTGGGTTAGGGCGCACTTTTCTAGATGGTTTTGAGGCTGAAAAACTTCTTCAATAAAAAGCCCTAATTTTCTTGTACGGCAATACTGACGTTTTTCCTTTTTCTTGTGAAGAATGCTTGTGCAATGGGTTCTTTCAAGACCTATGCTCCAATACCATGTTGATTTTTCATAAGCTAGGTTAAGCATGTAGTTCATTTAATTTCATCATGTCTTAACCATAAACAAGAATGTTGTAGCAACCAAGATCACAAGAAGAAACACCATGCACAAGAACACAAGATATATCCTAGGAAACCCTTCTCAAGCAAGGGAGAAAAACCCAGCCAAATCCTTTGTTATATTCTTCAAGAGAAAGACCTTTCACCACCAAGAATGACTTAGCACACAAGACAGTGCTTAAGCCCTAGAACACTAGTGCCCAAGAGAGGTGCACACCTTTGCCAAAGAGAAGTACTTGCTGAAATTTCCAAACTCACAAGGAAGATATGATTCTACAATGGAGAATCATCTCTTACTTATATTAGACTCAACCACTCAACAAAGGCGTTTATTGGCTCAACATGGCCGACCTCTCTAAGTCACTATATAATTTATTATTATTATTATTATTATTATTATTATTATCAATATTAGTTATCTTTTGCATTTATTATTAAGCACATTAAGGTGGGGCCGACCTGTACCCTTTACATAACAATTAGGGTTACAGGTAGGTCTGACTCTTGAACAGTATATAGCAAAGGATCTAATACACCCACTAGTGCTCATCCACTAGGGGCACATCCATAGGGATGCCATGGACCTGATTCACTGCATTACACAGATGTACCAGGTCTTCACACGTTCATCTGTGCTCGTCCGCAGGCACGTCCACTCTACAGATATGCTTTCCCATTGCCACCAACAGGAGAATCATCTGGAGTCTTCTCGTAAACTCTGTTGCTCAGAGGAGACCATCACATCATCTTCATTTATGTTCACATGGTGATGTGCCCAACACTTTTGGGATTTCCCACGTTCACCTTATGCTCATCCACAGGCACATCCTAACTCAACAGATCACTTTTACATCAGATAATCATCTGGAGTTCTTCTCACTCACGTCATGGAGGAGGCCATCTCTACGTTCCTGACTCTGTCCCAGGCAGGAACCACGAACCCTTCATAGGGGCTTTCTCTCAGGTTTGTAAGCTAAGAGAAAGACTTCACATAGCTGCTATGTTCCACATCTCACAGGTTTGTAAGCTGGAGGATGTCTCCCATAGCTGCATTCATCAACAATAATTGATTGTCAAATTCAATGATAATATTGATGATTGATCTTATGCTTTACATGTTGATTTAGAATGCTTTATTTGTTGATATAAACTGTTATCTGCTGCTGCAAATTAAGGACAACAAGCTTAACTTGTTGATCCATACTAACATATATCATTGCAAGTTGGATTTTCTTGTGTCTCGGGCAGGTACAATCATCCAGAGAAGTATTATACCTTTCTGGCAACAATCACTTGACTTACAAGGTATCTATTTCCACATCTCACTCCATTTAGATTTGACCTCTAGGGGCTCCACTTCCATCTCTATTCATCTACATCTCATTCCCCCTAGGGTCACCGGGATGACCTCCCTAGAGTGACCTAGTCACCCTTGAAGTGTGGGATCTACATCGAGGTGACATTGGGTGTAGGATTCCCAAGTTGTAGCACTTGCTTTTGTGGTTGGGTTGGGCTTTGCCCAACCTACAACTTGTACTATAACAAACATCAAATATGCAAATTTCCTCTTGTATATAGCATGTAAGGATGAATATAACAAAATGGCACTAAATACAATACATATTTGAAACAAAATGCATAAACATCAAGGTTCTAAATGGCCTCTAGAGTCCAAAAAACATTCAGTTACAACCTATAGCCTACAGGCTACAACAAATAATTACATATCGTCAAACTCTTCCCATGTTCTATGCTCCTCATCATCCGAAGTAGCCTCTACCTCCTCGTCCTCCTCCTCCCCTGGCCTCTACCTCGATCCTCTAAGTACATTAATAGCGGTACTAGTGCTTGGCATTAATTGTGGATCCAAGTCCATCCACCCCAAATCATTGTTGGAGATTTCCAACTTAGGGTAGTCATTCTCCACAAGAAAATACAAGAAGACCCATCTACACCATTAAAGAAGCCCCAGGAAGAAGTTGAAAACCTAGGAAGCGAAGTCGGCCCTACAGGAAAATAATAAAAAAAATTGAAAACCCAAAAATAAGAAGTTGGCCGCTAACTGGCGCCCAGATTAGTATAAATACAAGACTGGCTCATTTCATTTGGACAGTCAGACAGCTCCTTCTGCAGTGTGCACAAGGCAATTGCAACTGTAATTTTTGGCAATTTAGCTATTTCTGGGTTTCTAGTTATCTTGGTGAGTGCATCACACTTGGAGAAGCTCTTGCTTGGTTATTCTTGGTCATCTTATTGAGGCGCTAGGACTTGGTGATGCCTAGCCTTGGGGAGGATCTTCTTTGTATGGTATTTTGGCTATTGATGGTGATGTATCGGTAATATCTTGGACTGTATTCTTCTAGAGAAAGGTTGTTGGGTTTTCTCCCATGTTTGGGTTTCCCAAGATAAACTCGTGTGTTCTTGTGTCTACTATGCATGGTTAATATTTCTAGATCTTGTTATTTCCGCTGCATTGTTATAGTTGAAATTTTCAATGTATAGTTATTCTATGATAACTGTTGTATGAAAGTGAATCTTGTTATTAATCATAAGGCAATAACTATCAAGAGATGACAATCATAAAACACCAACATGGTTTCAGAGCTAGTTGAAATATAAACACTGCACAGTTTTTATCTGTCGCTGCAATTTGTCGTTGCAAAGACTGAACTTGTCAAGCTCGTTGAGCAACTTATTGGAGGATGCTGAGTTTAATTTTTCCATAGATCAGCTTTCCCTAGCCTAGTGCACCTCCTGGTGGTCTCAGATTACAACTTGGTGAAAGTTGAAATTTCTCATTACAGTTGCAGTTGCAGTTGCTAGTTGCTAGTTGCAGTTGCAGTTGCAGTTGCTAGTTGCAGTTGTAGTTGCCAGTTACAGTTGCAGTTGCAGTTGCAGTTGCAGTTGCAGTTGCAGTTGCCAGTCGCCAATTGCAGTTGCCAATTGCGCAAACCTTGCGATTAGAAGACAAGCTAGATGGTGCTACAAATTTCAGAGGTATGCACTTATATATGTTTCCAATTTATATCATTTAGCAGGGTATGAGGGTGTTTGCAGGGGATGTACAACGAACCTTGTCCAAGCAATGACCCAAAGGAATCATTGGATCTAGTGCATTCAGAGGAATAGCGCACCCTCCCTAGCAATTAAGACTACAGGTTCGCATATCAGGTTTGATATTTTGATATTGTTGCATCTTAAATAAATATTGTAATCGAGAAAGCAGTCTTTAGAGTTCTATTACTGTTGAGTACCTTTTGCTATCAAATGTTTAGTGACACTTGAATTTTGTTAGTACCATGATCATTATGTAAATGCTCATTGTTTAGTACTAATGATGCACTTGTTTGCGAGATAGAATTGATCTCCTCTAGCAGATGTTCTTGGTTGTTGTCTTCGTCCCAAGCAGGTTACCATGGAGGTCACAACACTAGAAAAGTGTTGCTCATGTCTTTTGTTCTTGTTTTGTTCCGGCAAGTCGCAGGTGATAGCTCTGAGAGGGAGTTATAGTGACGTTTGCAGGAGGCAACAGATTAGATGGTCTCTAGTTTGAGACATGGAGCAGGTTATCCAAACATGGAGTTGTATACATCCATATACCGAAGGAGTAGAAGACAAAGTTAGAACTTTCTGAAAAGATGTATACTTTTGTGGGATACAGAGTGTTCCACATGGAGATTGACAGTGAGGAGCAAATGGTTCTACTAGTGGTGAGGTAGGTGGCCCCACCAAGTACCAACTCAGAAGGAGCCAGAGTTCAGAGGGAGTCAACCCTCAGGATCCAGTAGGGAGGAGCAGCCCCCCCCCCCCAGGACAATTCATAGGAGATCAGACTTCTGGGGAAGTCAGAAGATGCAGAGGGAGCAGATGGCTCCGGAGATTGTATAGACTCAGAGGGAGTCAAACTTCAGAGGGAGCATATAGACTCAAAGTGAGCTTGGTCTCAAAGAGAGTCAGTTGGCTCAGAGGGAGAGTCGATTATTCAGAGGGAGTTCCCCCCTCAGGTTCAGGTGGGAGAGAGACATCTTCCAAGACTGACAAACAGGTGTCATGATTTCAGGAGGCTTCGAGGAGAAGTGAGATCTCCTGGGAGGATACACTTGTTTCAGTAAATCCTGCTAGAGTGATAGAGGAGGCAGCCAGTCAGGAGGAATGGGTATGGATTTTGCCTCAGTCACAAAGGGAGCAGCCAGTGGGCAGACTGGACAGCAGGACTTACTCTAGTGACAAAGGGAGTTGACCTCAGAGTTTGAGATGAAGGATCTTGGCCAGATGTACTATGGGATTGGAGGTGTGACAGAGATCAGAGGAGATCTTCCTTAGTCAAGGGATACTGATGAGGTTCGATTTGATGGACTACAAGTCCATGGAGACAAATCCGAAGAAGTTGAGTGATTTTGCTTCAGATTCAGATTTGGTGGATCCCACAATGTACATGTAGTAGATTGGAACCTTGATGTACCTAGTTAATGCGAGGCCAGATATTTGCTTTGCAGTAAGCACCCTGAGCCAGTATTTAGTTGAAGCCAAGGCAATTCCAGTAGGTGGTAGCGCAGCATGGCACAGTTGGATATGGTTTGTCTCAAGTGATGAAGTGAGGCTGCAAAGATATACAAATTTTGATTGAGCAGGGAGTGCAGTAGACAGATTAAGCACCTCAAGGTGCTACTTCAGCTTGGAATCAGTTACGATTTCCGGGATAAGCTGGAAGCAGGCTTTTGTAGCACTCAATACAGCAGAGACGGGAGTATGTCACAGCCAGTGTCGCAAGTCATGAAGTGGTGCAACTTCAAAAGCTTCTTGCAGGACTTCATCCAGACATGGTATAGAAGGGAGCAGTGAAGCTCCAATACTTATCCACAGATGAGCAGATTGCAGATATCCTCCCAGAGTGGCCATGCTGATTTGGCTAAGGAGGATGATACACAAGATTAGCCATGTTGATTTGGCTAGTGACAAGCATTGATGTTTCAACATCGAGCAGATATTCTCTCAAATTGGTCATGCATGGGGTTATGCTAGTGCTGATATGCCCAAGGGAGAATGATTCACTCACTCACGGGGCTCTGCTAGTGGTGAATGGCCCAGGTATGTTGATATTCTCCAGGAAATAGCATCGGGCAGACATTCTCCTAGATTAGTCATGCACGGGGCTATGCTAGTGTTGATATGACCAAGGGAGAATGATTCATTTACTTATAAGGCTCTGCTAGTAGTGAATGGCCCATAGCTTCGAGCAGACATTATCCCAGATTGGTCAAGCACAGGACTATGCTAGTGCTGATATGACCAAGGGTAACGATTCATTCATCCACGAGGCTTTGCTAGTGGTGAGTGGCCCAGGTAAGCATCGGGCAGACATTATCCCAGATTGGCCATGCACGGGGCTATGTTAGTGCTGATATGACCAAGGGTAATGATTCATTCACTCAAAGGGCTTTGCTACTAGTGAATGGCCCAGGTATAGTCCTTCTCCTAACAAGGAGTGGATGGACTCGCGATGCTATGACATGCATATTCCGGGACAGAATGCATGTGCGGAGATGGCAAATCAACATGGCTCATGAAGACAACCTTTCTATGACAGAAGAAATCCAAGTATGGAGAATGCATCCCTCGTTGAGAGGGAGTGTTGGAGATTTGCAACTTCGGGCAGTGATTCTCCACAAGAAAGTACAAGAAGACCCATCTACACCATTATAGAAGCCCCAGGAAGAAGTTGAAGACCCGGGAAGAGAAGTCGGCCCCACAAGAAAATAATAAAGAAATTGAAGACCCAAAAATAAGAAGTCGGCCTCAGACTGGCGCCCAGATTAGTATAAATACAGGACTGGCTCATTTCATTTGGACAGTCAGACAGCTCCTTCTGCAATGCGCATAAGGCAGTTGCAGCTGCATTTTTTGGTAATTTCGCTATTTTGGGGTTTCTGGTTATCTTGGAGAGTGCGCCACACTTGGAGAAGCTCTTGCTTGGTTATTCTTGGTCATCTTATTGAGGCACTAGAAGTTGGTGATGCTAGCCTTGGGGAGGATCTTCTTTGTATGGTATTTTGGCTATTGATGGTGATGTACTGGTAATATCTTGGATTCAATTCTTCTAGAGAAAGGATGTTGGGTTTTCTCCCAAGTTTGGGTTTCCCAGGATAAACTCTTGTGTTCTTGTGTCTATTGTGCATGGTTAATATTTCTAGAACTTGTTATTTCCGCTGCATTGTTATAGTTGAGATTTTCAGTGTATAGTTATTCTATGATAATTGTTGTATGAAAGTGAATCTTGTTATTAATCATAAGGCAATAACTATCAAGAGCTGAGAATCATAAAACGCCAACAATCATCATCCTCAAACCCTATCAATTGACTCTTCACTACCCATCCCAAGGATGGCTTACTATTCTCCAAGGCAATGAAATCAACATCAAGTGTTTCATTTAGCAACTAGTTGCACCTCAGTGGAAGGTTGTATTGCACAAAGACAAAATCATTCAACCATTGTTGTTCCAAAGAATTTCTCTTATGTGCAAATGTTCGCTCAAAGACAAACCAATTGTCATCACACCAGAAAGCGCTACAAACTTGAATCAAAGTCTGAATTGCAAACCTATGCAATTGAGGGAATTGGCTACCAAATGATTCCTACCATGTTGTTGCTAAGTCAAAGAAAATGACAAGAAATTCAAGGAATTAGTTTGTAACTTCGGATAGAAATGTTCAATGACTAGAACAATGAATGTTTGAACTTAATAATTTTGGAATTGCTTCGCTCTCTTGCATGAACAACTACTTGATTGGCAAAGGTGCCTCTACTATGACTAAAAGCATTGATCTACTCACAGATGTCATCTTGGGGTTTCTAATCGAGAACCATGCTCTCTAAGAAAGTGTACGATCCATGTTTGACTTGCCCAAGTTCCTCTTCTCCAAAGTTTCATATGAATTTCTAATGGTACCTTGGGTTCAAGAAATACCCAGTTGCATGTATAGGCTGATGCAGTTGGTTGTTCCATCTATTATAAATTATCTTCTATATAGGTCATATTCTTTTGTCCTTTTATGTTGCCCTTATTTAATCTTTGGCCTAATCCATCACCTCATAAATCAAACCAATGGCTAATTTATCCCCATGCAACATATACAACACCTTAACAAGGGGCTCAACAAATTTGACAATCTCTTATACCTTAGACCAAAAATTGTTTTCAAAAGATTTACTACAAATGTCTATCCATCATCCTTTCCAGCCCACTCAGATCTACTCCACTCATCTAAAGAAAACATCTTCCTCAAGTTCTTCCTTCAGAAAATGAGAGATTGCAATGCAAGGAAGTTTGTTGCAAATCTAGTGATGGCAAGCCTATCAAACTCCCTTCCCCCTATGTTTTTCATCATCAAGGTCCATGCCTACATGTGGTTGTAAGTGTATTTTGTAACACACTTGACATGATCTACAACATTCTTAACCCACTCCATTTTTTCTCTATCCTCAAGCATGAGTTGTAAGCAGTCACATGGGGTCCAAAATATGGTTGGGTATTTTGCCTCCAACTTCTTACCAACAAAAACATAGAGGAAATATCAGTGACGACCTCTACAACATTCTCCACCCCCACCTCAACAACCACCCCATCCAAAATCTAAAACAATAATTTTGCATCTTCCACCCAACTAGATGCATCTAGTGATTTCAAAAAGATGGTACCTTATGGGCAAGAAACAAGGAAATTAAGTATGGTAGGAGACCTTCCATCAACCCATCCATTTGACATGATTGTGCATCCCATTCTGGTCTGTGATTCTTTAAAACCCTTCAAGTATTCATTTATGGCTTCATTTAGTAAAATTTTCCACTTGATGTTATGAAAACTAGGGCCTTTGAAGCCCTTGCCAACAGCAACTATGGCATCTAATATAGGTTGGTAATATGGTGATCAAGAAGTATTGAAAGAGATATATACACCATACCACCATCTAGCTATGTACTTGAAAGCTGGATTCTTGTATTGCTTCTTCCAACAGGTATCATGGTGCACCGAGTCTTCGTAACAATGATTGGGGTGGAGATGGGTCGGAAAAAAACCATCTATCTTTGTCCTCTTTGTTGTAGGTTTTTCATGAATTGGAGCAACATATCTAAACAGATCCCTAACAGAAGGGTTAGGGTTAGTGGAGGAGCCTTCAAAACTAGGGTAGCCTTGGGATGCAAGCTCTCTCCTTCTCCCTATCCCATTGGCAATCTCTTTCTCCTAGGCCTTTTCTTCTTGATGCTCCTCAATAGACTTATTGTCTAATATCCACCTTATCTCATGTGCATGCCTTAACCTGCCCTCTCAGACCAGCTAAGTGTTCTTTCTGTCTATGAATCCCCCCCTTTTATGCTATTGCAATATTTGCAAAAAAAATTCTCATCAACCACATCATAATGGTCCCATGTCTTGTCTTTCACATTCGTGGGGGCCATGGTAATGTCTCATGGCCATGTTTATTCTCTCCTTGTATGATGGTCTGTAGTATTGTGTTTGTATAACAGCACTGTAGTATCTTTAGTGCCTTTGATAGCTTTTTTTCCTCGTTTCAAAAGCTTTCCAAGGACAAGGTAAGTGCTCAAGTCATGGCCAAAGGATACTTATTAAAAACGCTAAAAGTTGTTCTACAGCTGCAAATTCAGATTTTGTATCAGAATTGTCTACATTTAGGAGACTATCTTGATGTTTGTACGTATTTGTATATGTTTGACCTTCTGTATTTTTGTACACATTTTTCTATTAATATAAGCACTATTTTTCCTAAAAAAGAGAAATCTGCCACCCCAGGGATTTGCTAAAGAAAAAAGGAATTAAATTATACTAATGTCCATGGTTAACCAAGAAGCATTCAATGACACCAGTAAATAGCAAATATGTTTAGTCAAGGGAATGCATTAAGTATCACCATCAAAAGGAGAAAATATGTTTAGACTAGGGAGTGCATCAAGTATCACCATCATATAGGCGGCCAGCAGCAATTATACCAAGAAAAGGAGAAAGCCATACCCTCCGTATAATAGGCATGAAAATAATGAATATAGCGGTATCTGTGAAGATTGGTCCTCAAAATATGAAGGTTTTCAACAATGAACCTTTGAACCTACTCAAACTTGTACAACAAGCCATCAAGAAGTGTTCTGTTCTCTCAATCCAATCAAGTTGAATAGGTTATTATGTGGTTCATGTTCTCAACAATGTCTATTTCAAAGTTCTTATTACAACTACTGCCTCACTAACTTTTGATTCCTTAAAAGTTTATTTTTCTAATAGCACGTTTCTCTTTTCAATAGAAAGTTAAAACCTTAGAAAACATCAAAAAATCAATGTTACTGACACAAAGATCTACCTTTGGCATTATTGGTATATCCTTCACAGCCCATTTTGGTTGGAACCCAATCCCTAGGAACCCCAGACCCATTTCCTCTGCCACAGCTTTTACCTATAAATAATGAGCACAATGTTGCAGTGTTAGCTGTTATGCAATGACCAAAAGAAAAAAATTAATGTAATAGGAAAGAATGAA
>ML793708.1:0-23768 GCA_009831015.1 Picea engelmannii
TTTTTCTTTTTGATGTATCCTTCGATCTTGAGGGTTTGAGGAGTGCTAATTCCAGCCAATGCATTACACAATATTGTGGGAGTCAACTCTTCAGACGAAATTGCTTCTACATTTTCATCTTGAGATGGTTCTTCTTCTTCTTCTTCTTTCTCTTCACAATCTATGTAGAATAATTTCTTCTCACTACACTTATGTCCCTTACTGTACTTGTTGTCACAATTAAAGCATAAACTTTTTGCTTTTCTTTCCTCCAATTGTTGAGGTGTCAACCTTGTAGGTTAAGGTGTTTTACAAGAAGGAGCATTGTTCTCTCTATAGATGTTAGGATTGGTCCTTCTAGTAGCCATAGCCATATTTTTACTTTCAACATTTCTTGCCGCCTTAAATGCATTCTCTAATGATTTGGGTTCCCAAAGGTGAACCTCATGTTGAATGTTATCCTTTAAAGTTCCTATGAATACATCAATCAAGTGCTCATATGGAATATCAATTACCTTTATATTCAATCTTTCAAAGTTCTCAATGTGCTCGGTAACTGAACCCTTTTGCTTGAGATTTATCAATTGGCTAAAGAAGGTATTGCTCCTTGTATCCTCATAGTGTGCTATCATTTCTTCCGTGAAAATTGTCCAAGTGACGAGTGATTTGTGAGAACAAAGCCATTGATACCATAAAAATTGATTAGGTTCTAAATATAAAGAAGCAATTCGTACCTTTTGTTTTTGTGGCACATTATGTAGATCAAAGAATTTCTCCATCTGAAGTATCCATGTGATTGGGTCCTTCCCATCAAACTTCCTCATATCGACCTTAGGAATGTGGTTGGTCTTGAACCCAAAGTTGGAGTTTCTCCATTCTTGATTCACCTTCCTTGTGTCCTCATCATGAATTTCATGGGATGCATTTTCACTTTTAGGTTTCTTCTCTGTTACGAAATTGTTCAATACTTCCATGATCTCCTCTTTTAAACCATCCATCTTTGCCTCCAACTTAGCTTCCATCTCTTGTAGTTCATCTTTTGTTACTATCTTCTTTTGTAAATCATTTATGTCCCTATGCATTTCGTCACCTTCATCAAGAGTCCAAGTAGGATTTTCTGGAGGCTTATTTGGTGTAGAAGTTCCCTTTTTGGGTGGCATGTTGGCCAAGTATCACTTTTGAACCTTGATTTTGAGGTGGTTCTACTTGACAGTTTTTCTTCTGCTGTATCTCCCAAGTTTTGGCCCTTCTGGGTATGAAACTTTCTTTTATGTAGTTCTATGATATTTCTTCTCTACAATGCCATAGGTCTGATCAAAATTGGATGTGCCAAGTAGAATTTACGGTAACTTCCCCACAACTTGCCGATTTTTGTCCTTTCCAGGAGATATCACTTGTATAGCATGCCGTGCACAAAATAATTGATATAAAATTCTGAAACCCGTACCAGAAATACTACAGACTATCCACGATCCAATGAAACTAGTCCCACTCAATTTGGATACTCTAGGAAGAGGTTATGATTATTTTACCTGGAACACCTTCTTGAGACTAGTCAATAGGACTAGTCAGATACCCTATCTTACACATGGTGTATCTACAAATTTAAGATGACCCAAAAGCTAAAATTTTTACCACAAATACCTTACTAATTTCTGTGAATATCCTCTATATTTTAGGGTCTGAAACATTACAGAAATTTTTTTATAGCGACAATTCCTCAATGACTCAGTTCAGGATGATTCCAGAACCCTATCTTGTATAGGCTGTATCTATGAAAGTATAAGGCATCAAGAGCTGAAATTTGAACCCAACATACCTTGATCTATCTACTAAATATCCTCCAAGATGTTCCTTCTGAAACATTGTAGAATAAAATTTATAGAAAAAATTCCAAGGTGTCTTAGATGTAGCAACGAAACCCCAAGACCTTGAGCTTTGATACCATATGTTAAGAACCAAATATCACAATAGCATAGAAAAGCCTGAGAAAAAGTACTCAATGCCTTGAAAAAGAGATAATTTCAGATAATAAGCCTCTTCGAGGGGGCAACCTCCTTTTACCCCACTTAAATGTTCAAGTACAAGATGATTCAAAATGAAAATGTCTCCTTCGTATATATAGGAGACTAGGAGGTATAATTACAACTAATGGCCTAAAGCCGACAAAAATAAAATAGCATTACTAATCTAATATGCCCCAATTAAAGGGTAATGATCCAATATTAGGGCTTAACATCATCACCAGATTATACATCCATCACCATCATCCTTATTCCACCACTACCCTGACATGTCACCACTTCCACTATGTGCATAAACCCCTTCACTTTGTCCCTCTACCCATTAGAAGGTCAAATAAAGTTCGTTTTAGTATGCTGCCATCTAATCATGACATTTCGTAGCACATCTCAAGTACATCTTCCCCCATCAACATAATTGCACTTATGAGGCTTGTGTCAGCTGATCTCCTTGTTTTCAGCATTCATGATTTAAAGGAAATAATCTGGGATTTAGTCTATTAAGGTTATTCTAACTATTTTCTCAAGATTTCAAAATTGCTTCTAGATTGGCGCTGCAAAAACTGTAGAGTGCAGACAGGAACTGCACAATTTGCTGAAGACTAGCTGGTGAAGGTGAATTGGAGGTTAGACCTATTGCATCAAAGGGAGTGCCTATGAGCCACTTGGTTGAGGGGTTTGACAATATTTTAAGGTTAATCCAGATACATTTCACCTCTGAGGGAAGATTCAATATGATTTACCAATACCACATTAGAATTTTGTTTCATTTCATAGGCAGAGACCCGATGAACCTCCCTTTCTATTTGTTTAGGAGTATTGGGAAAGTAGTTGACAGGGTCTAATCCAAGTCCAAGGCTCTGGACATAAGTTTTTTTCACTCAGGTTTAATTAATATGCTTGTGATGGAGGAGTTGAAATAGAGAAACATGGAATGGGATCAGTTCATTTCCTCTGCTTATATGCAATTAAATGTAGCTCCTATTCCTCAATCTAAGGTGAATATCCCTCTTCAAATTGATAGCATTGTTCACACAGAGACAAGTAGAAAGAGGAAGGGAAAACACATTTCTAAAAACGAAGAAGCTCCTAAGAAAGAAGAAGAAGAAGGGGGAGATCATCACTCTCCACAAAGGGAATTTTCACCCCAACCATCTCCAGAATTAGCATAAATTCCATCTGCTAAAGCCACAGGAAAAAAAGGAAGAAGGTTACTCTTCCCCTCACTAGCTACTGCAATTAAAATTAAATCTAGGAGGCCCTTCACCGGGTCCTCATCCAAGAAGGAAACTATTGAAAAAGAGGTCATAACAAAAGATCCTTTCAAGAGGAAGGAGAAATGAAAAATTGAGACTGTTGAAAAACATATTGAAGTCATAGACATAACCACTCCCCCTGAGAACCCTACCTTCAAAAGACTGATCAGACAGCTTAGAGAAGCCATAAAGGAGATTACTGAATTGAAGGGACAAGGATTAGCTGAGAGGAAAAAGTTGATTGGCCTTATGGATATGTATCGAGAAACCACTCATGAGGCCAAGTTTACAGCAAGGAGATTTCTGCCCCTCCATAGGCAGCTTAGGAATTTATACAGGTAGAACAACGATTTACAATATCAGATCAAAAAACTTAAGCTGGAGTTGCAACCTTTCAAGGAAGAGTTATCCAAAAGGAATTTGAATGTGTTGGCCCAAGATGCAATTAGAAGGAGTACTAGATTCAAGAGGTGAAGTGAAGTGGCTCAAAGAATCTCAATTTTGGAAATGATTAGCCATGCATTTTTTAATATTTTGGAGAAGTATTATTCTTATATATGAATTTTCATTCATACATCCTATTAGGAGGCTTCTATATGATTATCTACCTTTTGGCAAAAATTTTTGGGTATTTTTGTCTCAAGCTATATAAATCAGAAAACTACAAGACATTTTGTAGTGCATGGCGCTGCGAAATAGTCTACGCAGTCGGACGCTGCAATTTCGCTGTGAAATCCGTTGCGAAATGGTGTACACAGTTAAAGTTGCAACCTCACTGTGAAATCTTCTACGAAATGGTCTACACAGTTATAGTTGCAACCTTGCTGTGAAATGGTCTACACATTCAGACAATGAAACTTCTCTGTGAAATCCACTGCAAACTAGTTGATACAGTCAACTCTACAAGATTCGTTGCCAACTCATGTTTTGATGGGTTTTAAGAGGATCAATGGTCACCAGATGGCTAGTGTAACATGGAACAACTAGTTGGAAGTCAGTTAAAGTTGGAGGTTACCTGGAAACAAAGGAAATGTGCTCAAAGGACACCTCACTATGCAAGATTAGGGTGTTAGGATGGTTGCCAACATTTACCTTTTTTATAGCATTTTGTTTTTTCCACTATGTACATGTGTAAGATTTTCAATTTTAGGTGGTAGAATCCTATGTTAGAGGATCAAGATTGCATTGTATGATACGATTCCTTGTTTAGGCTATAAATGAAACATTATAAGACATTGATGGGTTCGAATGGTTAATGTAAAATACCTTTTGGTGATTTTAATGAAACATAGCTTACTCTGGTTTTTGATGTATCAGACTTGATGAAATCTTGTTTAATGGAAGTAAGTTCTCTTTTTGACATCATATTTCTCTCACTCTGAAATTGTATTGTCATTGAAGGATCCAAATGATATTTTGTAGTTGTATGACAATGGATGTTTGATTTTGATATTGTTATAGCTTTTCTCAGAGTTTTGTTTGCTTGTATTTAAGAAGTTCCTGTATCTGAATCATTTCCCTCCTTTGTCTATTGGCATAGCCTGAAGCTAGTGGTATATTCATTTCATTTTATTACCAAGTATTCCTTCTATCCACACTAATCCTCAAAACCCTTACCTAAGTTAAACAAGAACTCTTTTGTTGTTGCACTTTACCCAGAATTTCTTGTGTTTTAACATTGTTGAAATGAATCTTATCCATTTGACACCACATTTGAAAAATTATCTCATAAACCTATTGATGGGTACTGAGCTTGCAATTTAACAGTCAAAGTGTAACTTTCAATGCTAACATTCTTGGTGTTGTTTCTCGAGAACAAATTAAACACATTTCCCTGGGATTGAACAAAAAAAAAATATTGATTATGAAGGTGCATAGTAATCAATACAATGAAGACTGCAATTTTCACCTGGCGACTCCCATGTTTCAGTTGTGAATCCTAAAGGAAGGCACACGAGGTCTACCCCACATCTACCTCTGGCTACACCTGAAGTTGACCCAGAGAATATTATCAAGAAGGGAAAATATTCTCAAGAAGGATTTTTAGTTGTTGTTCCAGGTACTACAGGTTGTTTTCCTGATTCCACTTTTAAAACACCAGTAACTGTATCTAGTACTCCTCTTTTACCCTCTGTTAAAATTTCTAGAAACTTGAATATTGAATATTTTCCTTTAGAATAATCTTCTTTTTCTCCCAAATTGAAAGAAGAAAGTTTTAAATTTCTTGCCTCTCCTAATGTTGTAAGACGGTTTAGACTTGAGAGCTTAGAATATTTTCTACCTTGGGTTGTCCATCTCCTCCTTCTCTTAAAATTGTTGTGACTAAAGAGGAAGACACTTAATTTTCCTTAGAATCTACGCCATCCTCTTCCAAGACTCAGCCTCTCCTTGTGAAAACTAAAACTTCTCCATCCTATATTCCTCCTTTTCCCAAGATACATATAATCAAGACTGTAGTTGCACCAATCAAGACTCAATCTCCTCGTTCTCCTAGAATTTATAATCCAATGGCAGGTGCTAACCTTCCTAGAAATAGGATGGATGACATAGTAGCTACTAGCTATTCCCATCTTTTGTTTCCTCGGCCTATGAATTCTCTCCCTATTGGATACTATCTTAAGTACATGCCCAAGTTTACAGGGGAACGAGACATAACTGTAGAGGAACACCTTGCAGCCTTTTATAGATATGCTAAAAATCTTAATATAATTTGAGAATGAAGATGTTTGGATGAGAGTTTTTGTACAAATCCTTGATGGTGAGGCTAGGAAATGGTTTAGGGGTTTAACTCATGGATCTATTGTTGGAATTGAAGCTCTGGATGATGCCTTTATGAGGCATTGGGGAGATAAGAAATATTTATTATATTATATTACAGATTTTGGGTCACTCAAGAGGAAAGAAGGGGAATCTATTTCAGATTTTTCAAATATATTTAATGAAATGTACAACAAAATCCCCACAAAAATTAATCCCACTGAAACTTCTACCAAGATCACCTATGTCAGTGCTTTTGACCTGGATTTTTTCCTCTTGTTGAGACAAAGGAGATCTACCTCTCTAGCTCATATGAAAGATGCAGCCTTGTAGGTAGAATCTAATATATTGGCATATGACAAGCTCAGGGGAAAATATGATAGAGATAGGAGAAAAAGTAGGGTTGAAGCTTCAACCTTTGATTCCTCTGGTGTTAATCCTCAAGTAGATGAACTAAAAAAATTGGTTAAATCACTTTCTGTTGAAATGGAAAAGATGAATCTTGAGGGAAAACAAAATTACAGAAATACATAGAATGTTGAGAACAGAGGAAATTTTAGGAGACAAAACAATGCCCCTTAGGTCCTTCAAAGAGATAAAAAAATAGGGATGACCAAAAATTCCAAACCCCTCTCCAAAATAACATGGTTGATGATGAAGTAGGAGAGGATGAAGAAACAGATCCAAAAAATTATTGTGTGGGTGATCCCTCTCCATCCCCTCATCTAACTCAATCTGTATATGAGGAGTCTCTTATGGACAGTCAATTGAATGAATTGAGTAAATGGGAAAAAGATAATGAAAATCCAAATAAATACAACAAAAGGTCAAAAATGAAGGAGGGGAAGCCTAGTACGTCAAATCATCCCAAAAAAATAGAAAATTTTGCTAAGGTTGTGGTTTCTAGTAGCAAATAAAAAGGGGAACAAAACTATCAAACAATGATCAAGACCCTTGTTCCAAAAATTAAGGAGATTCTGAAATCTCCCTCTTCCTTTAGCTTTGAGAATTAAATTCAAAAGATAAAAATCCCAGTACCATTTTTAGAGATGATTAAAAATGAAGAGTTCAAAAATTATATTTCCAAGATGCTGCAACCCGAGCCTTCCTCAAATTCCACTGACTCAGTGAACCTACAAGATGAAAAACCAACAGTCATATTGGGACCTTTGGTAGAAGATAGGGATGACTCTTCTCGTCCATTTTACATATAATTAAATATTCATGATAAAGTTTTTCATAATTTCTTGATGGAATCAGGTGCATATCATAACCTTATTCCTAAAACTATCATGGATGAGCTTGGTCTAGAAATTACAAAAACCTATCATGACCTATACTCATTTGACTCCAGAAAAGTGAAGTGTCTTGGAGTGATCAAAGACTTGGTTGTTACCTTGTTTCCATGTCCCATGAAGAGTGTGGTCATGGATATTGGGGTGGCTCATGTCCCCCCTAAGTTTGGGATGTTATTGTCGAGATCTTGGATCAAGACATTGGGGGGAACCTTGCAGATGGAACTTTCATATGCCACTATTCATGTATTTGGAGGAGAGAAAAGAAGGCTTTATAGGGAAGCACAACTATCTTACATCATTAGTGCTCAATCTAATCCTATAAACCACCCCATTTTTTCATTTGATATTGATTTAGGATCAATTATTTTACAGCTCACTGATGCTCCTCAATCACCTATTGAAATCAGAAAACAACCTATTAAAACTTGTGAGATACCTCCCCAGAATACCCCAGTGTGGAAGATGTTTTTTGATAGAGCCTCTTCTAAAGAAATTGTTGGTGTTGGAGTGGTGTTTATTTCCCCAACTCAAGAAATCATGTCTTTGTCTTAAGACTTGTTGGCCCTTGACCAAGTTTTGAAGACCCTTGGTCACTTTTGACCCCTTTTTGGGACTTCGACAGGCAGTCGAAGGTGGAGGGCAAGTCGAAACAGAGATCACGGGATATCGACCCCCTTTTAGGGATTTTTGGGTTTTGGGCTTATGTAACGGGCATAGGGATGTCGGCCCATGGGTTTACCCATGTCTAGGACCTTTTGTAATGCATAAATAGATGTCTAGAAAATGTAAGAGGAGACAATGTGTGCATATTTGTGATGTTGTGCTAAGTGCAAGTGATAGTTATAAATGATTTGTACATGCCGTGTTGGACACTGGTAGTGCTAAGTGAAAGTGGATGTAAGAAGCTTTTGTAGATTGTAAGAGGGATTTGTGTTGTAACCTAGCTCGAGGAAGGAGGATCTATCGGAGTGTGAGCAAATCTCTTGTCCTATGCGGAGTAGGATCATGTGGCTATGTGCATGTAGATGATTGACAGAAGGAAATAAAGAGAATAAGACTTGGTGGACGTAGCCCCAAGCTTGGGGTGAACCACATATATCCTTTTTATGGTTGCTTTGTGCATTATGGTTGTTTTGTTTCTCATATTATTTATGCTTAGTACAATAATGTATGTTTCGATGTATCTGATATGATAGCATAGTGCTTGGTGATGTGAATGAGTACCAGATCTAGTATATTTTGATGAGCTTAGTGCTTGAATGTGTTGGATCTTTTTGAATACTGCACTGCTCTGTAATTAGGGTTTATCTGCATTGTAAACAAACGCTAGATACTAAGGAATGATAACTGCTAAATGCTCTGTTAAGGTATTGTAATCACAAATGTATGTCCCATATAGGCTATAGACATATGAGTCTTGCAACCACCCCTGTTTCTACCTCGGGTGAGACTTCATCTACTTCGCAGGTGTTTCCGAAAGGTTCGGTAGTTAGGTTTTTGTTGGTGCGTTGTTGAAGAGTTGAACCCTGGGTCTATCGCTGTGCCAACAAATGGTTCTGTTGCCGGGACCTGAAACTATGATTGTTGGGAACTGAGGAAAAGAGGAATCTTTGTACGTAGATCTATTTCCCTAGTATGTAGTACTCTACTTGACTTGTGAAGATCTCTACTAAGAAAGGAGGCAGATCTGAAGAAAAGAGGTAAGATCTGAAAGCTTTGTGTTTGATAAAGGTAAGAACAGTGAATTTTTTTTATTGAAGAGATAAGATCTGAAAGCTTTGTGCTCTGTTAAAGGTAAGATAAGTGGAAATTTTTGTTTCGAAAGTATGGATCTAGGTATCTTTGATAAAAATTTTCCTAGTCTGAAAAATAGGGCACAGTTAGAATAAAGAATATTTGATATGAGTAGATATGATAGAAATTGTGAAAGATATGTTGTTCCTATGCATAGAAAGGATTTTTGGACTAACAAATGGATGTAGGATCCTAGGAAGATTTTTCTGTAGGTTAGACACCACGATCCTAGTGCACAGTACAAGAAATTCTAGGGATTATTTAAGAGAAAGAGAGCATTAACTCTTTGTTACAGTTGCAAAAGACCCAAACATCTTGCTAAGGAATTCCCTAGTAGAAAACTTAGTTGTCTTTGTTGTAAATATATGGACCGTGAAGTTCTGGATTTTCCTAGAATGATTGCTAAGGTTGAAAGAATGAATATGAGACAAGAAAACCCTGAGGAAGGCCAAGACATTGAGACCAGGGAAGAACCCGAGAAATAATCAGAGACTATATTACTACAAATTAAAGAAACCCTGAATGATCACAGAGATATCAACTTATCAGAGATATTCAAAGAAAAAGAGTTCATAGAAACACAAATAGTAGATGTCGACATAGACTGTGTTCTGGATGAGGAAACATAAGTGAATATCATGATAGAAAGAACCTGGGAAATTTTGGGAAATCCTTCTATGATTCCTTCATTGGGAGGAATAGGATTATTTAGAGGAAAGTTGATAAACCTATGTGGAAGACTTACCCAGACATCTATGATTTCTCATGGATCTTTGACAGAGGAAGAATTTGAGTTTGTTAAATTTATTGAGAACAATGCCCTATTTGCTATGTTACTAGGAAAACCAGGATTGAGAAGAATCAGACCCGAAGAAAAGAAGAGGAAGCTCTAGAACAAAAAAATCAAGACCTCGGAGACTTCATGGCTAAGAGAATAACACACTTACTGAAAGAACAAGAAAACCATTCAAAGCTACTAAGGACCAGAAATATGGATGGCGAAGTTTAAAGAATACAAGAAGACTTGAAATACCTGTCTATATAAGAGAGTAGAGAACCTATCCTAGATAAAGAAGAAGTATTTCCCTTGAACCTTAGGAAATACCACCAACATCGCAAAGTTACTATGCCAAGAGGAGATAAGAATCAGAATGGAAAGAGGAATACCGAGACACAAATCACAGGGAAGAAGGATAGAAATCTCAACAAGAAGAAAGAAAAGTTAGGGAAGTTATAGGAATCTCTAGAGAAGACTTCGCAGAAGGAAGGTCTCCAGAATTTGAACTTCGGTAGAATATCAGAGAAACTTATATTGGCACTTTTCCATGGTGGAGAAATATAACCGTTAGAGGTATTATGACCATTAGATTGTCATTCCTGAATGGTTAAAACAACAGTTATGATCAAAGGCTCGCCATAGGACCGTTGGGACCATGCCGTAATGGACATAACTACATTCATGAAGTATTCTTGTACATTGGAGGGATCTGTTACATCGTTGTCTACTTATTCTGATGGTTGTTGTGTCGAGAACACTTTCATGAATTTTATCCAAGAGAACTAATTATTTTCGCATTGTGTTTATTGATACTTCACCACCTGTTCCATTGCATTGAGTGTTTGTTAATCAACCTGCATTTTCCGATCTCGAGCGTGCATGTCGGACGAACTCAGCACCGTAGAAAATTCTATCAACGAATTTCTAATCGAACTTATGGCTGAGAAGGTGATGTTTGTCAGAATTCAAGATTCATCAACGAGAGGAGTGCAAGCCTCCCCGTTGACTGCTCGCGGATCCAGACCATCCCGAGCTGTAGCCAAGAAAAGAACCAAGCATCAAGATGACTTGGAAAACGTGAAGTTAATACCATCCATCCTGCCTGACTAAATCCCACCTCTGGCTGGTGCGGTGAATCGTGAAAGTGTCCCCAGAGACTTCGACTACACCCTGATTACTGCATACCTCCCGAAGGGGATACGCACAAGAAAGCCTCAACAAGATAAGATTTTGACATTAAAGATCACAGACTTCAACTTGGGAGACCGCAAGAACTTTAGCATGCTCGCACCTCATAGTTATTTGACTAGAACGAAGGGGAAGAAGTCAAGGATAATCCCCCAACCATGGACTATGGACCTCGCGCAGTCCACCATCTTGAACGTAATGAAGATACCCCATTTGGAAGGCACCAGGAGGTTAACATGTGCGTTAAGATCCTATTTTCGAGCTTCCATGGTGGTTATTTATGGCTATACAGATGCATCATCGTTGATCTGGCTTTGATCCATCAGATCACTGGATTGAGCATGTAGGGACCAGACCCGCAAGACTTTTACAAAGGAAAGGCTCCAGACCACGCCCTGGCATAGAAGATTAAAGATACCTATGGCAATGTGGAGAAGGGCAAGCGAGGATACAAGGTAGCCTCCATCTAGAATGGCATAGTGTGCCTCACTTTCTAGTTGATTGCTAGTAATCTAGTAAGAAAGAACAAACCCACGTAGGTCATGGGATTTGTTATTGACCTCGCAGGAAAATGCGTGGAGGAGCTAAAGGGAAAGCTACTTAGTGAACCAGTTAGAACAAGACTGTCGCAAAGCTCAAGATCAAGGCTATGAGTTCCACTTTAGTTGGTTGCTAATCCTCATCACGTTCATAGCTTGGGATATGCCGAAAGGTACAACCTTCCCTGAAATAGAGTCGTTTGAACCCTTAGTTGCGAAGTTCACCATGCTCTGGTATTCAAGCGATATGGGAAAACAATTGCAGTCAAACGTGATGTTCCACACCTACTACCTACAGTTAAAGAGGGATATTGAGGTTGTTCCTCGTATGACGTCGAACACCCTGCATAGGTTCAGGCCATTTGTGAAGTTCCACGGATACAGACATTTTATCTATATCACTGCACGTGGAGACGAACATAAATAAGTACTACATAGTTACTAAAAACTCACAGAGGAGGACCTAGAAGAAATAAATAAGGAATGGCCTGCAGAGATCCTTATCTCAGTTGACCCGACATAACTATCTGACCTCAAACTAATCGGAAGCCTGGTGGTCACTCGCGAAGGGTACGATACACCTGGAACTAGCAGAAGGAAGAAGACAGAAGAGGTACAGAAGTTGAATAGAGCATCAGAAGAGACTTCTTCAGAATCACCTAGTAGAGGAGGTGACGATGAAGTAGACAAAGAAGAAAAAAATGGAGAAGAAGACAAGCAGAAGCAAGGCGAAGTAACACCGCCACAGAATCCCCCTGATGACGTAGACCCATCTAACAAAAGAAAGGTTTCTGCCATGAAACCCACATCACGGAAGAAGTTAAAATATAGTAAGACCAAGTTGCAGAATATGCTCACGCTCGATGACTTTGACTTCATCATTGCAGCTATATCAGATGCCTCAGAAGATATTTTGTAGAGAAATGAAGCCAAGTAAGAGACCATGCACAAAAGGATTGAAGAAGAGATGAGAGGGGTACAACAAGCCCTTCACTCCAGCCATGCAGTGTCCACTGCACTCCCACCATCAAAAGAACTAGATTTGGGAGATGAGCCTACCCAACTCCACAGAATAGTTGATGTGACCAAACTCACCTTCATCGTGCATAGGAAGAAAAATAACAGGCCATAGTGGCCCTTAAGAAAGAACAAGAGGAAGTGATAGAACAACATCGAGTTGCGCAACAGGAAAAGGATGACCTACAAACAAAGTTTGAAGAGGAGAGAGCGTAGATCCAACAAGAGAAGGAACAATTGCTCATGGAGTAGGTTGGAGTAAAAGAAGCAGTCAACAGAGCACTTAACTCTGTGACGGGCTTAGAGAAAAAGGAGGAAGACCCAGTGGAGCACCAAGTAGTGAAGCTTGTTGAATCCATCCAACAACTTCAACAAAGAATAGCATATCTATAGCTACAAACAGTACCAAGTAATCCACAGGACGTGCGAGACCAAAGAGAAGCCACTGCTCTGAGCTCAGTTGAGAGGATCAGAGCATTAGCTTTGGAATGCAAACAACTTAGCAATAGAAGTGCACAGACTTATGAGCGACTTACTGAGGACCCTGAACTAAAAACATTGGAGTCATGGCTCCAGGAGGCAAAGTAGCAAGCAACGACAGTACAGGTTCATTTGAAACTCCTGTCAGTAGTTGAGAGGATGAAAAGGTCCTAGGAACAATGCACTTCTTAGCAGCAGGTCCATACCATATAGAGAAAAGGCATGGAAGTGACTTAGAGGCTCCAACCAGTCTAGGACGAAGCTTGCCAACTGTTTGAGGAAATTCAAGGCCGAGGAGTAGAGCTGGAACAAGTAGTCACTACAATTGAACAACGCTTGGAAGAACCTATGAATGAGGTAGTTATTCATGAATTCATCTAGCAGGAGACCCTGGTGAAGAAGCATGTTGAAGCAAGTCAAAGCATCTCGAGCTAGGCTTGAGGATTTTGAGGCAGAGCTACCTAGATTAGAGTGACTCGGGATGAGTCACGGGTGAGTGTTGGGGGGTGGTTGGCCCTTGACCAATTTTTGAATATCCTTGGTCACTTTTGACCCCTTTTTGGGACTTCAACAGGCTTTCGAAGCCAGAGCGCAAGTTGAAGTTGATATCGTGGGATGTCGAACCCCTTTTAGGTATGTTTGGGCTTTGGGCTTATGTAACGGGTATGGGGATGTCGGCCCATGGGTTTACCCATGTCTAGGCCCTTTTGTAGTGTATAAAGATATGTCTAGGCAATGTAATAGGAGACAATGTGTGCATATGTGTGATTTTTTGCTAAGTGCAAATGATAGTTATAAATGCTTTGTGCATTCTATGTTGGACACTGGCAGAGCTAAGTGAAAGTGGATGTAAGAAGCTTCTGTAGATTGTAAGAGGGATTTGTGTTGTAACCTAGCTCAAGGAAGGAGGATCTGGTGGAGTGTGCGCAGATCTCTTGTCCTATGTGGAGTAGGATCCTGTGGCTCTGTGCATGTAGATGATTGACAGAAGGAAATAAATAGAAGAAGAGTTGGTGGACATAGCCCTAGGCTGGGGGTGAACCACGCATATCCTGTGTTCTGGTTTCTTTATGCATTATGGGTGTTTTATTTCTCATATGTTTTATTCTTAGTACAATAATGTATTTTTAGATGTATCTGATATGATAGCTTAGTGCTTGGTGATGTGAATGAGTACCAGATCTGGTCTATTTTGATGTTCTTAGTGCTTGAATTTGTTGGATCTTATTGAATATTGCGCTACTCTGTAATTAGGGTTTATCTACGTTGTAAACAAAGGATAGATACTAAGGAATGATAACTTCTAAATGCTTTGTTAAGGTATTGTAATCACAGATCTGTGTCCTATCTAGGTTGCAGACATTTGAGTCCTGCAACCACCCCTACCTCTACCTCGGGTGAGACTTCATCCGCTTCGCAGGTGTTTCCAAAAGGGTCGGTAGTTAAGGTTTTTTTGGTGCGTTGTTGAAGCAATGAACCCTGGGTCTGCCCCTATGCCAACAAAACTAGAATTTGAAACTACAAATAATTTAAAAGAGTATGAGGCTCTTGTTTTGGGTTTGAGGGTTGCTAAAGATATTAAGATTGAAGAGTTAGCAGTGTTTGGAGATGTTGAACTAATTGTACATCAAGTTAAAAATCTGTATCAAGCAAAACACCCCAGGTTAAGGACTTACAAAAATGAAGTTTGGGATCTTATTGATAATTTCTTCTTATCTTTTAACATCTCTTTTGTTCCAAGAGAAGAAAATTCTATGGCAGATTCTTTGGTTGTTTTTGCAAGTAACTTCAAGATCCATTTGCCCCACAAGCTCAAATATGATGTGGAAGTGAAGTATAAACCCTATATACTTGACAATGTCAAACATTGGAAGGTCTTTGAGGATGATCTTGAGATTAAGATATTTCTGGAAACTATGGAAGAGTTTTCTGCTCTTCATATTGATCAAGATCATGATGATACCAAAAGCCCTCATGCTGATATTTTCCTCAATACAATTGTAGACCACAAGATTTTTCAACTTCCCAGTAACCATATTCCAAAAGGATTAGTTCCTTTGGAGATATTATTTGACATAAATGATGTTGTTGTGAAGGTTAAAGGTTCAAGTGAAGAAGTTGATGTGACAGAATGCAACTTAGGTACAGAGGAAAATCCAAAATATGTAAAATTGTCTAGAAGTTTATCAAACGAGAAAAGGGATGCGTATGTTAAGTTATTAAAGGAGTTTGTTGGTTTATTTTCTTAGAAATATGAATATCTACAAACTTATGACACAAGCATCATTGAACATAAGATCCCTTTGAAAGAGGAGACCAAGTCATTTAGGCAAAAACTTGGACAGATAAATCCCATGTTGTTGCCTATTATGGAAAATGAAGTTAAGAATCTTCTTGATGCCAATATCATCATACCTTTAAGGTACTTTGATTGGGTGGCTAACTTGGTATCTATGAGGAAAAATAATGGTGAAAGCAGACTTTTTGTTGATTTCATAAATTTGAATAGAAGTTCCAAAAAAGATAGTTACCCATTGCCAAAGATGGAGCATATTTTGCAGAGGGAAACTGGTTCAACAAGGATGTTTATGATTGATGGAATCTCATGCTACAATCAAAGCTTTGTCCTACCTAAAGAAAGAGAGAAGACAACTTTCACTACTCCTTGGGGCACATTCATGTATGCTAAAATTACCTTTGGTCTAATGAATGTAGGAGAAACCTTTCGACAAGAAATGGATATTTCCTTTATTGGGGAGAAGGAAAATTTTGTGGTCATCTATCTGGATGACATTACAGTGTTCTCAAGATATAATAAGGACCATTATCATCATTTAAAGAAGGTTTTCCTAAAGTGTAGAAATTCCGGTCTCTCTCTCAATCTTAAGAAGTCTTTGTTTTCTATGAAAGAAGGAAATTTGTTGGGACACATTGTATCCGCAGAAGGGTTAAGGATTGATCCAAGTAGAGTAGAGGTCATCTAGACTCTATCTCTTTCTAGATCCAAGAAGAAGATCCAATATTTCTTGGGTAAAATAATGTTTTTGAGAAGATTCATCTCCAACTTTGTTGAATTGGTTAAGTACATCACATCTATGCTTAGAAATGGGAATGAGGTGAAATGGATTGTTGAAGCTCGGAATTCTTTTGACCAAATCAAACAAGCATTGACTAAAGCACATGTACTCATCAGCCCTGATTATTCAAAGGAATTTCTAATATTCTCTTTTGCCTCACATGATACATTGGTTGTTGTCCTTCTTCAGACAAACACAGATGGGATGGAGCAACCTATTTCCTTTTTTAGTAGGGCATTGAGGGATGCATATATGAGGTATGACATTATGGATAAATAGGATTATGCTTTGGTTAAATCCCTTCAATCCTTCAGGGTATACATTCTGAATTCCAAAATTATTTCCTATGTCCCATCAGCCTCAATGAAATAAATACTTATCCATCTTGACATAGATGGAAAGAGGAGAAAGTGGATTGCAAAAATTCTGGAGTTTGACCTTGAAATGAAGCCTACTAAGTTTGTAAAAGGGAAAGGTTTAGCTAGATTGTTGGCTGAATCAAATTGCAAAGAACTGGGGGTTAATTTCATGAACCTAAACTCTAAAAATCAGTAAACTGATATCTCTATCAAAAGCTCTCATATCAGTCCCAACTTGGCATAATGCATTTGGTACAAAGACATCATTTATTTTTTGCAAAAGTTGCATCCTCCTGATGGTTTGGATAAGAACAAGGTGAGAGATTTGAAACTAAAGTAAATTAGATATTGCCTCATTGATCACTTATTGTATTGAAAATACCCTCTAGGAGTTCTCTTGAGATGTCTAGATCCACAGGAGGCTCAAAAGGCCATGACTAGTTTTCATGATAGCTTATGTGGGGTTCATCATTTTTGGAGAACCACAACATATAATATCCTCAGAGCTGGGTATTTTTGGCCTAGCCTTTTTACTGATGTTTGTGAAAATATTAGGGCATGTGACAAATGTCAGAAGTTTTCAGGAAATAAACAGTTGAAATCTTTGCCTCTAAAGCCGGTGGTGGTTTATGGTCCTTTCCAGAAGTGGGGACTTGACTTCATTAGGTAAATTCATCCAACATCAAGTGGTCAACACCGATGGATTTTGACTACAACTGACTATTTCACCAAGTGGATAGAATCCATTCCTACAAGGAGTGCCTCACACAAGGTAATCATTAGTTTTCTTGAGGATATCATGTCAAGATTTGGTTGTCTAAGCAAGATTGTTACTGATAATGTTGCTTCTTTCAAAGATGATCCATTGGTGAAATTTTGTTAGAAGTATGGAATTCAATTAGTTCATTCTACTCCTTATTACCCCCAAGGCAATGGTTTAGTAGAATCCTCTAACAAGAGCCTTGCAAAGATCATCAAGAAGTTACTGGAGGGAAAAAAAATCATGGGACTCAAAGATGAAATTTTCCTTATGGGCTAATAGAGTTACTACAAAGAGATCACTTAGTATTTACCCCTTTCATATTGTATATGGGATTGAAGTTATTTTTCCTACTCAAATTTCCTTTCCTATGGAAAAGTTCCATTAGGATCAAAAAGGAGAACTAGATGATATGGTCATAAGGATACAACAGCCAATAGAAGTACAACAGACCAGGGAGCAACTCCTTGATAAAGCATAGATCCATCAACAGAAAATCAACCAATATTTTGATAAAAAGATAAACAAAGAAGATTTCCAACTGGGAAATCTGGTGCTCAAGTGGGATGCACCCAAGCAAGAAAAAGGAAAACATGGTAAATTCGAAGCCTTATGGATTGGTCCTTTCAATATTTCTGAAGTTTTTCAAAATAATACTTATAAATTGCAAAACTTGGAGGATTCCAAAGTTTTTGGTAGCCATGTTAATGGACACTTTCTGAAGAAGTATTTTTCTTAAGCCATGAGTGGTTGTCCCCTCCCTTGTAAATATCACTTTTTTTTTCATTCTATTTGAATAAATGACCCCATATCCCTAGGATAAGACAATGAAGCTTCTTGTTCTTAGCAGCTCATATGGAGCATGCCATCCCCTATGGAGCCAAAGTTATCACATGAAGTTGTTGAGGGTCACATGAAGTTATTATGGGTCAATTCATCCTTAGATCTTTGATTTTTTATCCTCGGTCTTGTTTAAGTTTTACTTTTGATATCCTCCTTATGGTCTTCTTAGGTCTTAACAAAACTAAATTAAGGTTGATGTTGGACCAAACCTTTGGTTTATATATTCATCTCATCACAAGATTATACATCCATCACAATCATCCTTATTCCACCACTACCCTGACATGTCACCACTTCCACTATGTGCTTAAACCCCTCTAGTTTGTCCCTCTACCCGTTAGAAGGTCAAATCAACATCAATTTAGTACATTGCCATCTCATTAGGACATTTCGTAGCGCATATCAAGTACATATTCCCTCATCACCATAATTGAACTTATGAGGCTTGTGTTAGTCGATCTCCTTGTTTTCAACATTCATGATTTAAAGGAAATAATCTTGGATTTGGTCATTTAAGGAAATTCTAACTATTTTTGTCAAGATTTCAAAATTGCTTCTAGCTTGGCGTTGCAGAAACTATTGAGTTCAGACATGCCCTACAGAATTTGTTGAAAACTGGATGGAAAAGGTGAATTGGAGGTTAGACCTTTTGTAGGGGGTTTCATCCAATCTGGAGCCTATCAACTTTTAAGCCACAGTATCCAGGTACTCCGTGAGATTTTTTAAAGCCTTGTTAAAGATCAGTTACAGGTTGTGCTTTTTTTTCCTCTCCTAAAAATTGATGATCCACATTACCAACTTGCCCCCTTTACCTTTTTTGTCACAAATTCTCAGTCAGCTGCAGTGTTTTCAACTTCTTTTAATAAAATCGAGAAAACCTTGTTGTCAAAGCCTCTATGTCTATCTCTTTCTTGGCCTTTGTTGTTTGTAGTGTAGAATCTATTGGGGGTTGTGTTGTGAATCCCCTGTTTTGGTGCTGCAAACCTACACATCAAAATCATGACCATTATCCTCTTATGACATAACCTATACCAGTTGATTATCTTTACAATTTCCATTTTTATTTTAAGTCTGTCTACATTGGAAATTGAAAAGATCCTTGTTGTTAAAGTTGTGATAACCTTGCAAAGGATGGTGAAGTGTTAACTTAAAACTTTGGCAGTTTCTTTCTCTTTGCATATCTATCTTTCCTGAAGCATTTTCTTCCATTTTTCAACCACCAACTACCCTTTCATAAGCTTCGAGGTCAAATAGGAAGAAATATTTTAAAACCATAGACAAAATCTAGTTCTGAAAAAGATTATCCCTCCAAACCCTAAGGCCTATGTCCTTTTGTTTTTCCTCTTGCATCTCTCATATTCTTATCTTAGTTTTCTTCCTATAGCAACAAATGGATACACCACAACAGAAGAAGGCCTACAAGGGTGGGGGCATAGTGAGGACCGAACCCTATGACATGCAGCTATTTGATGCTAAACCTCTGATCAGAGAGGTCTTCCAAAGATTTGGATGTTTCAACTTCTGTCAGAAGATTGAGAGGGTTCATCCTGAGGTATCCAGAGCGTTTTCCTTGAATTTAAATGGAAAGAAAACTAAGGTGGGAACTCTTGAATTGGAGGTATTTGAATCAACCATTGCAGCAGCTACTGAGATACCAAACACTAGTGAAATATGGTTTAAATCCATGAATATTAATGCATCCTTCTCTAAAGAGTTCCTTAACCCATAATGTTAGGGAGATAGCCTATCAAAGGGAGTTCCTAGGAGCCACTTGGTTGAGGGATTTGATAAGATTTTAAGGGTGATCCAGAGATATTTCACCTGTGAGGGAAGATTCAATATGATTTACCAATACTACATTAGACTTTTGTTGCATTTCATAGGCAAAAGACCCCATGAACCTCCCTTTCTATTTGTTTAGGAGTATTGGGAAAATAGCTGACAAGGTCCAAGCCAAGTCCAAGGATGTGGACACAAGTTTTTTTCACTCAGGGTCAATTAATATGCTTGTGATGGAGGAGTTGAAGAAGAGAAACATGGAATGGGATCAGTTCATTGCCTCTGCACATATGCAATTAAATGTAGCTCCTACTCCTCAATCTAAGGTGCATAGCCCTCTTCAAACTGATAGCATTGTTCACACAAAGAAAATTAGAAAGAGGAAGGGAAAACACATTTCTAAAAATGATGAAGCTCCTAAGGAAAAAGAAGAAGAAGGGGGAGCTCATCACTCTCCACAAAGGGAATTTTCACCCCAACCATCTCCAGAATTAGCATAAATTCCATTTGCTAAAGCCACAGGAAAAAAAGGTAGAAGGTTACTCTTCCCCTCACTAGCTATTGCAATCAAAATTAAAGCTAGGAGGCCCTTCACCAGGTCATCATCCAAGAAGGAAACTATTGAAAAATAGGTCATAACAAAAGATCCTTTCAAGAGGAAGGAGAAAGGAAAAATTGAGACTGTTGAAAAACATATTGAAGTCATAGACATAACCACTCCCCCTGAGAACCCTACCTTCAAAAGACTGATCAGATAGCTTAGAGAAGCCAGAAAGGAGATTACTGAATTGAAGGGACAAGGATTGGATGAGAGGAAAAATTTGAGTGGCCTTATGGATATGTATCGAGAAACCATTGACGAGGCCAAGTTTATAGCAAGGAGATTCATGCCCCTCCATAGGAAGCTTAGGAATTTATCCAGGCAGAATAGGGATTTACAATATCAGATCAGAAAACTTAAGATGGAGTTGTAACCTTTCAAGGAAGAGTTATCCCAAAGGAATTTGAATGTGTTGGCCCAAACGGAAACCAGAAGGAGTACTAGACTCAAGAGGTGAAGTGAAGTGGCTCAAAGAATCTCAGTTTTGGAAATGATTAGCCTTGCATTTTTTAAGATTTTGGAGAAGTATTATGCCTATATCTGAATTTTCATTCATACATCCTATTAGGAGGGTTCTACGGGCTTATCTACCTTTTGGAAAATGTTTTTGGGTATTTTTGGATCAAGATGGAAAAATCAGACAGTTACGGGACATTTCGTAGCGCCTGACATTGTGAAATAGTCTACACATTCGGAGGCTGCAATTTCACTGTGAACTCCGCTGTGAGATGGTCTACAAAGTTAAAGTTGCAATTTTGCTCCAAAATCTGATGCAAAATGTTCTAAACAGTTAAAGATGTAGCCTCACTGCGAAATGGTCTACACAGTCACACAATGCAACTTCGCTGTGAAATCCACTACAAGCTAGCTAATATAGTTAGTGCTACAGGATTCGCTGCCAACTCCTATTTTGATCGGTTTTAAGAGGATCAATGGTTACTAGATGGCTAGTGGAACATGGCACAACAAGTTGGAAGTCAGTTAAAGCTAGAGGTTACCTAGAAAAAAAGGAAATGTGCTCAAAGGACACCTCACTATGCAATATTAGGGTGTTAGGATGGTTGCCAACATTTACCTCTTTTATAGCAGTTTGTTTTTTCCACTCTGTAGAGGTGTAAGATTTATCGTTTTAGGTGGTAGAATCCTATGTTAGAGGATCAAGCTCGCATTGTAGGTTATGATTCCTTGTTTAGGCTATAAATGAAACATTAGAAGACATTGATGGGTTCGAATGGTTAATGTAAAAGACCTTTTGGTGATTTTAATGAAACAAAGATTGCTCTGGTTTTTGATGTATTATACTTGATGAAATCTTGTTTAGTGGAAGTTAGTTCTCTTTTTTCCATCTTATTTCTCTCACTCTGAAATTTTATTTTCATTGAAGGATCCAAATGATATTTTGTAGTTGTATGACAATGGATGTTTGATTGTGATATTGTTATTGCTTTTCTCGGAGTTTTGTTTTCATGGATTTAAGAAGTTCTTGTATCTGAAGCATTTCCCTCCTTGGTATACTAGCATATCCTGAAGCTAGTAGTAGATTCATTTCATTTTCATACTAAGTCTGCCTCCTATCCACACTAATCCTCAAAACCATGACCTAAGTTAAACAAGACCTCTTTTGTTGTTTCACTTTACCCAAAATTTTCTTTGTTTTGACATTGTTGAACTGAGTTTTATCGATTTGACACCACATTTGAAAAATCATCTCATAAACCTATTGATGGGTACTGAGCTTGCACTTTCGTAGTCAAAGTGTAACTTTCAGTGCTAACAGGGCCCACTATCATGGACCCCACCATTTGTGGTACTAAAAGGTGCAGACTTATTCATCACAAAGTCAACCATTCCCCAAATAATTCTTTCACCTTCACACTACAAACTGACAACCCTGAATCACTATGAAATCCTCACAATATTGCATCGAGAGTAAAAACCATTTGAGTATTTATTTTTGAAGACTCGCCAACGAGATCACATACCACATGTATGGTCCATTACAGAAGAATATTCATAGGTAATCAATTGTAGGATTTCCTTGCTTAAAACATTAATGCTTAAAATCATGTAATGTCAAAACCCCATGGCCTTTGAATTTCCCGAATGAATTCCCCATGCATAACCCATAGTACCCTATCCATCAACCTTCTCCCATTCCTGCAAATCCACTCACACAGATACACGCTTCCATCCTGTATAATAACAACAAATGACGATACTTCTCTTATACACGCATCACCCAACCTAACCTCACACATACAAGATCCCTATGGAATAGATAAAGTACATTAAATTACATGGAATTTCAGGTAAGTAGAGGATAGATTTAGGTCGAATAATTTATTTTTTTAAGATGGTTGATAACTGATTTGGATTTTTAAGTATGAAAAGACTAATGGAATGAGAAGCCAAATATGCAGAGGCCAATTTCCACGCTCATGATTTAAACAAATGGCATCCATATCCCTACTCACACGAAGCATACAAGTTACGAGTATTGAATGACTTGGGAAAGATGACAGGGAAGAGATAAAATTTGAATCACCAACTCATACAAGATCATACAGACCTCAGGTGATTAATGATGACAATGTTTGTTCTCAACAGGAAAATCCAAGAAAAACAATGTTAAGGACACCTTGGCCTTATTATCATACATCAACAAAGACCTCCTGAAATGTTATAAAAGGAAGTAGATAATAGGGAAAACGTCATTACTTAGAAAATATATGGGTAGTGCATGAGTTTTCTTAGTTGCAAAAATAGGAGTAACACTCCTTCATCGAGTTATTTCTGCCAGGAGGAATAGGAAGGATTCAGCAAATCCAAACCAGTGAGGAACTTCACTTGTTTTCGCAAGAAGTGGAGTACTTGTCACCAAAGAAAGCATGAAGCGGATAGAGAGATGACAGTAATACATAGTTTGAGATAACATCCATCCAGATCAAAACAAATAGTCAAGTCAAAACCTTGTTGCAGGAAATAAATGGACATTCAAATTTCAATAGATATTCATGTTTGCAAAAGGGTATGGCTAGGGAGAAGGGTTTCGTCTTATTCTTGGTCAACTAGTTTTCCTAAAACCTTATTGCATGTTTGCATTCAATGAAAAGGTTCACCTGTAGTTGGCCATCATCTAGACCAAATTTTCAGGGGAAAATCCCTTCACCCCCAAAGATTTAGAGATTCTCACCTTCCTAGGGAGCACCATAGTAGGAAGGAATATTATGTAATGATTTATT
>ML793708.1:63094-75059 GCA_009831015.1 Picea engelmannii
AGATCTATAGTTGAAAAGAAGGCGTGAAAATCAACGGCTCATGGTGTTTTTCAGACCCCCCGACCGATCTGTCTTTAATGGAGGGGGGGGGGGTCCAGAATGTATTGTTTGCTAGTGGTCCCCTTATCTCTACGTGGCAGGAATCCACTAGTTCCGAATCCCACTGCCTCCCACGGTCTGACATACCTCTATCACCCCATGACGTCATTTTCCACGTTCTCCCCTAAAGATCATATCTCATTACTCTGTCAGTCCTCTCACCCTGTTACAAGTCCCTTCACCATGGTCAAGTCCCAATCAATACCCTCCATGCCACCCAGCCGTATTCTTCAGTCATTGTCACCTGCCATCTCATGCGCTAAACGACTTGTTGGCCATTTATTATTGGCTAACTTATCCATTAACCTGCTAACCTGTCTCCCGTGCCCAATGGGTATCCATTTGCTAAATACTACCTTCACCCTTCATTCCCTCATCTTTTACCCTGTCGCTGCACCAGTGAATTTTTCTCCGTTTTCCTCTCTGTTGCAATCAGTTGCCCAAAGCCACAGTTGTCCCCACTAACCATTTTTTTTTTACTTGTAGGTATTGTTACAGTGATGGTGCCAACATCAAATAAAATAGAGGCTGAGGAAAATCCTTTCCTCCCGCCTCCTATCAACCTCGACAGGATCCCTCTGGCCAACAAAGACCATTTAATTGCAGACACCAGATACGAGTTCGACTTCGCAGATTTATAGTCATGGCTAAAGGAGGTTTTCCTAGAACAAAGTGATGAAATCAGGCTCTGGGAGTCGAACCTTCCCCTGTATATTTTTCCCCAGGTTCACCACTTCCCCGAATTCGCCCTCAAATGCCAAGCCCATTACATCCCCGACCAGAGAGCCATAGTGTACTCATTAGAAGAAATTATTTTCCTCATTACACATTAAACCATTGATCAGATGACGCAGATACCCAGAGCCGAATCCGTCTCACTGTTCAATCTTGAAATTATCACAGAACTGTATCAGAACTTATCATTACTCCAAAGAGCTCAGATTTTCGAGCTTTTCCTCCCACAGGCTTCTCAACTCCGCACTACAAATCCCCCGTATCCTTCATCCCTGTTCTCAGTGAAAGGAAACCAGGTCATCTCATCGTTTTTCACCCTGCTCGGGTATTTGTCGGATCAATGGGTGGATGAGCCAATATTGGGTTTTCTGCCCATTTTCTCCACAGATGAGAAACCCACCACTCAGTTTGACTACAACACCTTCCTGGCATACAACATTCATGAGAAATTCTCAAATTTCACCACAGAAGGCATGTTCTGGTATTCCTCAATACTGGCTTACATGTTCATATTCTTTCAAGCAGACAAATTCTCCTTTTCGATGCGGAAGATAGATAAGGATGGGAGGCCACGGGCGGTGACAACATGGACTTCGCTACTCAGACACAACTCTATAGAATTCAGCTTCAAACAATTTATTGACCAGTTCTACCATCCTGTGGTGAGCATGCTTAGTGGTAGACCTGAGTCGAGAATAAATGAATAAATTCAGAGGATCCTACACCTTTCAGACCTTGCAAAAACTGGAGACTGGTACCTGTACCAGGACCACACAGAGATCAGAGTGTATGGGTGCAAATTGGATCCATATAAGTTACCCAAGTATCTTCCCATGAGGATATTTTCCCTAGAGTACATAAGGCAAATGATCAATTCAAACGACATACATTTTGTGTCTCTGAAAAAGAAGCAACATCTTAGGATCAAAGGGAAAATAGGATCATTCATCTGCAATAGCCGAGGTGCTGGGGAGGAAGCAGATAGACTGTTGAAGGATATGAAGTTTTTTGTTAGCTTCATATGGCATTATGACCCCTGCAGGATAATTTCAGAGATGAGAGTTAAGAATAAGAATAGCCCATATGTCCACACATCCTGGCCTGAGATAGAGAAGTTCAACAACTAGAAAGAATGGGAGCCAAACACTCTGGTTGAGACAAAACAGCAAGACCTTTCGGTCACTATCTCATAGACGACTACACCACAGGCTCCCAAGGAGAAAAGGACCAGGAAGGACACTTCACCTTCCATCTCTGAAGTATCGTCCAAAGAGTTCCAATTACACACCAAGAGGCCAAAAACTAGTCAGGCACCCGACACGGCTGGTGAAAAGGGAATTCAATCCACTATAACTATGAAGATTTATCGGTCACTCCTTAGTACAAGCAACAAACAAATCATGACTACAATGTTTCCCAAGAAGCCTACAGAAACTCCAGTAGCCAACTAACCAAGCAAAATAGGACCGAAATTGAGTATTTTTGAGAAGAATGATCTGATCAAAAAGAAAAATCAGATGCTGACCAGCAACACGTATGCTCAGTTCTGGAAGCAAACATCAACTGCACAACACATACTACTGTCTGCATTCGACATTGAGAAGGGTAGAATGCACATGGCGTTTCTGCAAGCATAGGTGCCAGACCCGAAAGTAATCATTGATTACAAAAGGGCAACATTCAAATTTCAGACTAGAGATGTGCATCCAGCTGATCAAATGGACCTACACAGGCAAACTGGAGAAATGGTTTTCTCCACATTGGAAAATGCTTCCACTACTGCCTCCAAGTTACAAGTATCTTTGAACAATGTCTAGATGCGGCTGAAGTTAGAAAAAATATCATCATTTGCCAAGGATAATAGGATTAAGACGTTGGAGGAACTAGTCCTCAAGATCGGATATGATCCCTCTAATGTGAAAGAAGTCAAGGAGATGCTCAAAAATAAAAATGATGATATAGCATCTCTAAGGAAATAGTTGAAACTGCAACCAACAGAAGATTCACAGGCAAAGGAAATAGTGGAGACAGAAGGGGAAAAGGATGAGATGCTCAAGCTCATCATGGAGCAGAATGCACAATTGAAGGAAATGGAAGCGGAATTGGTAAAACTAGTGAAAGAGAAGGATAAGTCAAAGACCATGGAGGTCATTCCACTGAGCGTAGTCCCACTCACAGGAATGAGCACAGTGTCTGTAGCAGAAATTCCCTTGGCAACTCCACTGATAGCTCTGGAAAAAATAGTTGAACTAGATAAATCCATGGAGGAGATGAATTTACAAGAGACAGAGATTAGCAGACTTAAAAAGGAGATTGAGAACCTTCAGGAACTCAAATATTCCTTTCAAACCAGCTACTCCAAGGAAAAACAAACTTCAAACAAGCTTAAACAGGAATTGCAACAGCTTCAAAGGCAAACAGTGGTGGGAAAAACACTTATTGAGGTCAATGAAAGTGTCTGGATGGATATCACCAAGTCCATGAATGAAATATGGTCGATGATACAAATCATGTTCGATAAAAACGAGTTGGTGCAAAGAATTCAACAGGCTATCAAGAAGATAAGAGCTGAACAGGGAGAGATGCCCATAGAGGTTGTTGAGATCATCAAATTTCTGAATTCCAAAACCAGAGAGGAGCTAGAGGAGTTGAAGATTGAAGATAGGACAGAGACCACCCTTGAGGTCAAGAGGGTCCTGACCAAGAGAGGACTGATGCTACAGCTGGAGGAAAAGGTCTAGACCATGGACGTAGGAGTGCAAAGATTTTTTAGCAAGATTGAAGCTCTGCAGAAGAAATGCCTTCTTGGTATGAGAGTTATAAATGACAAGTTAAAGACGCTTGTCGATTACAAAAAGAAACTAGCCACTGTGGCTAAGGATAGCTCAAAATTCTCGGGAATACAAGGCAGTATCATGGGCAAGGCATTCTTAGATGCTTTATAGTTAGACATCAGTATACATCATGAGATCCAATACATCTTCATCATCAAGCCAACTTTCGCTAAGTACACATAGATGGATGAAGTGTACCGAATATTACTCAAATTCAGTTTTCCCGGTCACCTTCGATGGGAAGAGCTTTGCAATCTAATTGAGTAGTTGATGAGGTGTCCAAGCCTAGTCAGCTGTCCAGTCAGACGAGGTCGTGCAGAGGCCTCACCAACGGTTCACCCTAAGAAATCAACATGAAGTTTCAACACATCATTAAGCAGTTTCCTAAATTTTTGTATCTTGTTAAGTTAGTTAGCTAAATTTAGATTAGCCACATCCTGATCTTTAATGACAGGATCATATGTAATTTTAGTTATAAATACTTCCAACTTTGAAGTACTGAGGGTTGATCTTTATGCCCTGCAAGCTACAAGACTGTAATTTTTATCAAGAGATCTTCCATTAATACAAAGAGACGTTTTCACATGATTCTCGCGTGTTATTCATTCGTGATGTTTTCTTTTCTATGTTGAATGTTCTTCTTGCTCAATTGTCATATTATTTCTAATCTAAATCTTTTAAAAGTAATGCATGTTGCAGGATTTATCTTTGTATACCCTGTTTCAGACTTTGAAAGATTTTAATGTTTATCTTCTGATATTATAGTGAAGAAATTCTTAAATGCTTCTTTACTTTAATTGAAATTCTCATCTTTTCTACTATTCATCACTTTACTGCTAAAGAATCCAATGAATGCATTATCTTGCCCTGTGAAAATATTTTTTTTTTTTTCTGGCTTAGATTTCTATCTTTATAATACAGACCCCATAGCCCAATGGATGCGCAAATCCCTTTTCAGCCAACTTAACAAAAACAACAAACCTTTTCAATCTTATTTTATTTTATATAACTAGCCTAATATCTTAAGTTAAAACATAGCTAAATCATATAAAGAGATCCCTCTCTGAAATCAGTAGGGATGGATTCCAATTTCGAAGTAGTTGGATAAAGTTACCTCTCGTAGATTTCTTCTTTCCTGACAACCTATGGGAATTAACAGAGCGTTAACATAGTGGCGACCATATTGGGGAACTAAAAAACTTTCAACCCCACGTTTTCTTTTTCCCTAGAAGAAGACTTTGTTTCTGAACAGATTGTAAATATGAGAAAGAAATAATGTTTATAGGTTGTTAAAATCTTGTACATATTAATTTCAGACTCATAAAACTAAAAAAAAATATTTAAAATTTACAAAATATGGCTCCTAAAAGAGATTATACTCGATCCCACCCAAACCCAGAACCTGCAATAGCAACTGATAATCCAGAGCAATTACTCAGAAAAAATACCATTGCAGAAGGTTCAGGGAGTCGTAGTCCCCTTCACAGGTCCCCTTCTCTTCCATAGGAACTCGTTGCCCTTCAAGATCTCGACTTTGACACCATTTTCAAACAAAGCCTGTTTAGAACAAAATTTGATAGCTTTGTGACTGAAATCATTTTAGACCCAAAAATCCTGCAACCCCAGACCCCTGAAATACTATCTCCCACTACAAAACCTCAAACTTCTCACTCTGTGCCAGCAAGCCCCTCTTCCTCCTCGTCTTCTTTCACCACCTCACCTATCATCCAGGTTGTTGTCTTGCCTCCTCCACCTATCATGGAAGCTAGATATGCTCCCTTGGTGTTGGCCGCACCTCTACATGGTATGCCCTAGGATTATCAAATGAGACTTCCATAGTTCGATGGAACAGGACCCTTGAGCGCACAACAACACATTGATAAAATGAATGACTATTTTGATCTACAGGAGGTAGATGAAGCTGACGTTCAAATGAGATTGTTTGCACAGAGTTTGACCAGTGGCATTAAGAAATGGTACAAAGTCTTACGTGTTGCCTCAGTGCTCGACCTTATGACATTTCAAAGAAGTTTTCTAGACAGATGAGAGGTAAAGAAAAACCCTCTCCAAATCTTGTCAGAATACGAAAACATTAGAAGGAATCAAGGTGAGACAGTTCAAGATTACTGCACCTGCTTCAATAATCTGTATAATGTAATTCCAACCAATATTAAACCCCCACAAGGTTTAGCACTGATAAAATTCCCTAATGGTTTCGATGCTGATATGTCATATCAATTAAGGGAAAGAAACTCCACCACCCTAGAAGACATGCAGAAAAGCGCAATAAGTGTGGAGGCCAACATGTTGGCCAAAAGGGAACGACAGAGGACCGAAAGGAGAGTCACGATTAAAGAATAACCTTCCACATCTTCTTCTGGTGCTAAACTGGATTCCTTAGCTAGAGCAATGGAAAGTATGATGGAGAGACTTACTGTATCCGAAAGAAATTCTCCTAGAGAAAATTAACCTGCTCCACAAATTCAGAATCCTAACTTCAGAAGAAATCCTCCTCAAATCAGTCAAAGAGACTCCAGGGATCTAAGAGAACAAAGGGGTCCTGATCAACGGATCAGACCACCCCTACAGAAAAATTATGCCGATGGAGGAGAAGAGGTAATTGAAGGATTGGAGGACACTCATATAAACCTCAAGGGCATTCATGATAACGAAGATATTTTCCTCACTCAGGAAGAGCAAGAACTTTTCCTTCTTTCTCAAATGCAGGTGAGCGAAGAAGCTAAAGAGACTGAACATAAGGCATTTGAAAATGCCATTATGGAGGTACATAGGAAATACAATTTGTGAAGTAAGAAGACGGATGAAAATTCTCCAAGAAAGGTAACCGAAAAGAAGAAAGTGATCGAAACCAAGAAATCCCCTGAGCCTTCTACCAAAAAGAACCCTGAGAAAGGTATTGTTGAAGCTCCAACAAAAAGAAACCTTACCATTTTACAAAGATCAACGCAGACTAAGGTTTCATTAGCCAACCCACCAAATACTTATGTCCAAAAGACTATGGTGGACAAATCAGAATTGTTGAGCCAAAGCAGAGCACCTACACCTTTCAGCCTCGAAGGGGAATTAGCCAAAGTGAAAATTCCCATTCCCCTTTTTGAGTTGATGAGTAAGGACGCTTACCAATCGCAGGTGATCAAAGTGGTGAGCATTGAACCTGATATAGGCACGAAGGCCTTAACCATTGGATCGACGAATCATTCGGACATGGTGAATCTCACTGATTATTAACTTTAACTCCTGTTTGGCCCTGAAGTTGATGGTCAGACTGACAATGGTGTTGTCACTCCTTTTTATATCAGCCTTAATATACACGACCTGATTCTACATAATGCTATGTTAGATTCAGGTGCTTCCCATAACCTGATGCCTAAAGCAGTGATGGAAAAACTGGGACTCAAGGTCACTAGACCTTACAAGGACTTACACTCTTTTGACTCCAGCAAAGTCAGATGTATCGGATTGATCAAGGACTTATGTATCACTCTCATTCAAATTATGGAAAAAAGCATGGTTATGGATGTTGTGGTTGCAGACATTCCCCCGAAATATGGTATGTTGTTTTCCAGGTCTTGGGGGCCCAAGTTGAAAGGTACTTTGCAGTTGGATATGTCATATGCCACCATCCCAGTATTCGGGCAACGAAGAAGACTGTACAGAGAGACGCTGATGAAATATATGGTCAACAATCAAGATAAGCCACATAACTATCATTTGTACTCTGCACATTCTGACCTAGATTCCTTCATCCTATATAATGATGGAAATACGGGAGAACAAATCGCTCACCTGGAAGAAGATACATTTGATCTGAAAGAAGGCCAAGAAATCACTAAGGCAAAAAGAAAGAAAAATGTGATAAGTGAAGAATTGCCAGCAGATTTCTGGAGCATGGACTTCGACGGAGCTGTAAGCAAAGAAGGAGTTGGAGCAGGAGTTTGGTTGCACAATCACAAATCCAAGTATTCAGAAAACCATTCTTACAAATTAAATTTTCAATGCACTAACAACATTTTCGAGTACGAAGATTTGATGCTCGGTCTGAAACTTCTAAAGAAAGTTGGTGCCAAACAAATCACGGTAAGAGGCGATTCCTAATTAATTATCAAACAAATCAAAGGTGAGTATGCAGCAAAACATCCCCATCTCAGAGCTTATAGGAATGTTGTTTTGGATGCCCTTAAATGTTTCACTGAAGTTTATTTGCAGGTGATGCCCAGGGGACAGAATATTTTAGCAGATGGTTTAGCTACATCAACAACTACATGCAATATACCTTTTCATTCCACTCGCCCTTACATGGTGGAGGTGAAGTGCAGACCGACTGTCCTGGACAACATTAGATACTAGCAGGTATTTGGGAACGATGACCAAATCGAAGATTTTCTACAATGCAAAAATGATTTCGAATGTACCAACATAGACTTAGAAAATGAGGATGAAAATGTAAATAAATCTGATTTTGGAAATGACAGTGTAAATAAAGTAGATTCAGGAGAGTTAGGTGAAGATGAGATAGAATCTGATGTTTTGCATTTAAAGAGTAATGTTTTACCTAGGGGTTTAGTTCCTTTAGAAGACCTTTTTTATTTTAATGATGTAGCTAAAAAACCAAAAATTGAAGCCAGTGGTAAAGAAGTTGAAGACTGCAACATAGGGACAGAAAAGAAACCCAAGATGGTAAAACTTTCCAAATATTTATCCCTTGAGAAAAAACTTAAATGCATTAAACTTTTCAAGGAATATTCGGATGTGTTTGCTTGGGGTTACGAAGATTTAAAATCTTATGATACAAGCATCATACAACATAGGATCCCGATAAAAGAAGATAAAAAACCTTTCAGACAGAAACTTAGGAGAATCAATCCCAAGTTACTTCCCCTGATAGAAAAAGAAATCAAAAATATGTATGATGCTAAAATCATAGTTCCCTTACGATTTTCCAAATGGGTTTCAAATCTGGTCCCTACCCAAAATAAATCTGGGGAAATCAGGCTTTGCATTGATTTCCGAAACCTAAACAAGGTTTCCCTAAAACACAACTACCCATTGACAAAAATGGACCACATATTACAAAAGGTAGTTGGATCTAGCCGAATCTCCTTACTGGATGGTTTCTCAGGCTATAACCAGGTTCTCGTTTACCCAGATGACCAAGAGAAAACAACTTTCACAACACCTTGGGGTACCTTCATGTACGTGAAAATGCCTTTTGGGTTGATGAACATTGGGGCCACTTTCCAAAGAGAAATGGACATCACTTTTGTGGAAGAACTTGGAAAAATTATTGTCATTTATCTAGATGACGTAACTGTTTATTCCCAATCTAATGACGAGCACTTAAGACATCTCAGACGAGTGTTTGAGAAATGCAGGAAATTTGGGATTTCTGTAAATCCTAAGAAAATCCTTTTTGGATTAGAGGAAGGTTAAATGTTGGGGCACATAATCTCTAAGGATGGAATTAAGATAGACCCCAGCGGAATCGAGGCCATTTAGAAATTAGAACACCCAAGGAATATCAAAGAGTTACAGTCTTTCATTGGAAAAATAAACTTTTTGAGAAGATTCATACCCAACCTTGCCGAGCTTCTCAGGAACATCACAAACATGTTAAAAAGGGACACAAAAATAAAATGGGACATTGAATCTAAGAAGTATTTTGAACAAGTTAAATGTGCACTCACACAGGCTCCAGTCTTGATCAATCCTGATTTCACCAAAGATTTTTACCTTTTTTCTTTCGCTTCTGAACATACCATTGCAGCAGTATTACTACAGAAAAACAACGAAGGGTATGAAGAACCCATAGCCTTTTTCAGTAAAGCGTTAAGAGATGCTTCTTTGAATTATAAAATAATGGAGAAACAAGCTTTTTCCCTGGTGAAAGCCATAAAGGATTTTAGAGTATACATTCTCCATTCCCACACCATCGCTTATGTTCCGAACGCGGTAGTAAAAGACATTTTAACTCAGGACAATCTAGATGGCCGAAGAGAAAAATGGATTGCTATCATTCTAGAATATGAAATAGAGATTAATCCTACTGAAATGATTAAAGGTCAAGGTCTAGCAAAGTTAATGGTTGAATCCAATTTCCATGCTCTTGATATTATTTTCTTAGCTGCAGTAGATGAACAGGGAGAGTAGGCGACTCCCAGCGTGAAAGAGGTATTTCTGAACTCTCCATGGTACGTAGACCTGATATTTGTTTTGCATAACTTACAAGCTCCCCCTGGTCTGACCAAAACTAAAGCTAGGTTTTTGAAATTGAAAGCATTAAAATTTTTCATTCTAGAAGGCAATCTATATTGGAAGGATCCTTGAGTTATTTTGTTGAATTGTCTGTTAAAAGATGAAGCTGACAAAGTATTGCAAGATTTTCATGCAGGAGACTGTGGTGGTCATCTGAGCTGGAAGACCACAACTAATAAAATTCTCAGAGATGGTTTCTATTGGCCTACGTTTTTCACTGATGTGCATCAGAAAGTGACTTCGTGTCATAAATGTCAAGTTTTCGAGGGTAAAAAGAATCTCCTTCCTTTTCCCCTAAAACCAATCTCTATTGAAGCCCCTTTCCAACAATGGGGATTAGACTTTATCGGAGAAATACATCCTCCTTATTCGGGCCAACACAAGTGGATTCTTACTGCTACAGGCTATTTCACAAAATCGATCGAAGTTGTACCAAGAAGGTAAGCTAATGATTCTTTCATTATTTAATTTCTTGAAAATAATATCTTGTCTCGTTTTGGATGTCCTAGAAAGATTATAACTGACAATGTAGTTGTCTTCCAATCTAAGAAGCTCATAGACTTTTGCAACTAGTATCATATTGGTTTGGTTCATTCCACAACTTATTACCCTCATGGAAATGGGCTGGCGGAGTCATCCAATAAGACCCTGGTGAACATTATTAAGAAGACTTTGCAAGAAAAAAAAAATCATCGCATAACAAGCTGGTTTTCGCACTATGGGCCAGCATACTAACCACCAAGAGGTCAATTGGTATGTCACCATATCAACTGGTCTATGGCACTGAAGCAGTTTTTCCCACTTCCTTAGGAGTTCCTATCATAAAATTGTTGCAAGAGATGCAAGCCGAGCCAAATGACTCCCAAAGAAGGATAAACTAGATGATCCACTTGCAGCAGTCTAGAGAAGAAGTATACAACAAAACTCAGGTTGTCCAAGAAAGCATCAAAAAAATCTTTGACAAAAGAACTAAAGAGGATGACTTTGAGCTAGGTGACTTGGTTCGGAAATGGGATGCCCGAAATGAAGATAAGGGGAAGCATGGAAAATTCGACAGTCTGTGGAAGGGACCTTTCATAATTCAAGCATTCAGAGGAAATAATGCCTTCTTGCTCAACAACAGTGATGGGACTAATCTGCCAGGAGGACCTGTAAATGGCAGAATGTTGAATCACTATTCTCCTCAGTAGGGACCTTCAGTCACACTTTTCCATTGTACAAACCATTTTCATTTTTCTTACAAATATTTGAGTGAAATAACTTTGATTAGATGGTTGAAGCCCCCAGAGAAGGCCCTAAGCCACTGAACATTGTCTTACAATTTTCAAGAATAAAACCAATCAAGCAACAAAGGAAACTATGGAGAAATTTTTTCAGAACATCAGGAATCATGATTCTTGGCACTTCACAAGGAGAGTACCATCACCAGGTGGAGCCTCTATTATAAACCTATAATTTATAAGATCAAATGGTGACTGAAATGCTCTCTCTTTAAGTGTTTTTGTTTGTCAAATGATTTTCCATTTTGCAAATAATTTGAGAAAAAGAAAAGAAAAGAAAAGAAAAAGAAAAGGAAAAAGAAAAGAAAGAAAAAGAATAAAAGAGGGCATAAAATAAATTCAATAGAGCCCCATGCAATAACAATGATTTGGTCCATATCGTTCAAGCATGGCCAAGTTATTTTAAATTTATGTTGATAGGATTAGTGAATAAGCTTGGCTAAACTATTTAATCTTAGCCAAGTGATTTAGGTTAGTTAGTGAATAAATTTGACCAAACTGCTTAATCTTGGTTAGATAACCCTGGGATAGAGTAATTTCTTAGTTCAACAGTTTAATCTGGGATAATTGTCATAGGTAATCAGGTTAGAGCATAGGGTAGTTTTCTTTATCTCAATAAAACAAGCATGATGATCAATGTTGAACCATATCTTTGAGGTTTAAAAGGTTTGATGTCTAACCCCTTGGTGATAAAAACATGGAAAAGCTTGGGAAAAACCACGATATGCACTTATCCTAAGTTTT
>ML793708.1:75109-100250 GCA_009831015.1 Picea engelmannii
GGTGGGGAGGGGGGGGGGTCCAGAATTGCAGATAATGAAGGAACACATCTAAACGGCTGAGGCGCCATCGTGTTTATCAATGGATGAGATTGAATTTCGGATCCCCCCCTCGACCATTCTGCTTTTAATGGTGGGGGTGAGGGGGTCTAGAATATTGGTTAAACATCACGCACATATCTAAGATTGAAAAGAAGGCGTGCAAATCAATGGATCATGGTGTTTTTCGGACCCTTATGACCGTTCTGTCTTTAACGGAGGGGGGGGGGTCCAGAATGGATTGTTTTCTAGCAGGCCCCTTATCTCTACATGGCAGGAATCCACTGGTTCTGAATCCCACCACCTCCCACGGTCTGACATACCTCTGTCACCCCATGACATCATTTTCCACGTTCTCCCCTAAAGATCATATCTCATTACTCTATCAGTCCTCTCACCCTGTTACAAGTCCCTTCACCATGGTCAAGTCCCAATCAATTCTTTCCATGTCACCCAGTCGTATTCTTCATTCATTGTCACTTGCCATCTTACATGATAAACGACCCGTTGGCCATTTATTATTGGCTAACTTATCCGTTAACATGTTGACCTGTCTCCCATGCCCAACGGGTAACCGTTTTCTCAATACTACCTTCACCCTTCATTCCCTCATCTTTTACCCTATCGCCGCACCAATGAATTTTTCCTTATTTTCCTCGCCATTATAGTCAGTCGCCCAAAGCCACAGTCGTCCCCGCTAACCATTTTTATTTTACTTGTAGGTATTGTTACAATGATGGCACCAAAATCAAAGAAAATAGAGGCCGAGGAAAATCCTTTCCTCCTGCCTCCTGTCGACCTCAACAGGATCCCTCTAGCCAAAAAAGACCATTTAATCGCAGACACCAGATGCGAGTTTCACTTTGCAAATTTACAATCATGGCTAAAGGAGGTTTTCCTAGACAAAAGTGATGAAATCGGGCTCTAGGAGTCAAACCTTCCCCTATATCTTTTCCCCCAGGTTCACCACTTCTCCAAATTCGCCCTCAAATGCCAAGCCCATTACATCCCCAAACAGAGAGCCATAGTGTACTCATCAGGAGAAATTATTTTCCTCATTACACCTAAAACCATTGATCAGATAATGCAGATACCCAGAGCCGAATCCGTCTCATCGTTCAATCTTGAAATTATCACATAACTGTATCAGAAATTATCATTCCCCCAAAGAGCTTAGATTTTCGAGTTTTTTCTCCCACAGGCTACTCATCTCCCCACTACAAATCCCCCGTATCCTTCATCCATGTTCTCAGTGAAAGGAAACCAGGTCATCTCGTCGCTTTGCACCCTACTGGGGTATTTTTCGGATCAATGGGTGGATGAGCCCATATTGGGTTTTCTGTCCATTTTCTCCATAGATGAGAAACCCACCACTCATTTTGACTACAACACCTTCCTGGCATACAACATTCATGAGAAATTCTCAAATTTCACCACAGAAGGCATGTTCTGGTATTCCTCAATACTGGCTTACATGTTCATATTCTTTCAAGTGGACAAATTCTCCTTTTCGATGCAGAAGATGGATAAGGATGGGAGGCCACAAGCGGTGACAGCGTGGACTTCACTTCTCAGACACAACTCTATAGAATTCAGTTTCAAACAATTTATGGAGCAGTTGTACCATCCCGTGGTGAGTATCCTCAGTGGAAAACCTGAGACGAGAATAAATGAAGAAATTCAGAGGATCCTACACCTTTCAGACCTTGAAAAAACTAGAGACTGGTACCTGTACAAGGGCCACACAGAGATCGGAGTGTATGGGTGCGAATTGGCTCCATACAAGTTACCCAAGTATCTTCCCGTCAGGATATTTTCCCTAGAGTACATAAGGCAAATGATCAATTCAGACGACATACATTTTGTGTCTCTGAAAAAGAAGCAACAACTTAGGATCAAAGGGAAAATAGGATCATTCATCTGTAATAACCGAGGTGCTAGGGAGGAAGCAGATAGACTGTTAAAGGATATGAAGTTTTTTGTTAGCTTCATATGGCATTATGACCCCTGCGGGATAATTTCAGAGATGAGAGTTAAGAATAAGAATATCCCATATGTCCACACATCCAGGCCTGATATAGAGAAGTTCGCCAACTAGACAGAATGGGAGCCAAACACTTTGGTTGAGACAGAACAGCATGAACTTTTGGTAACTATCTCACAGATGACTACACCATAGGCTCCCAAGGAGAAAATGCCCAGGAAGGACACTTCACCTTCCATCTCTGAAGTATCATCCGAAGAGTTCCAATTACACACCAAGAGGCCAAAAACCAGTCAGGCACCTAACATGGCTGGTGAAAAGGGAATTCAATCCACTACAACTATGGAGATTGATTGGTCACTCCTTAGTACAAGCAACAAACAAATCATGACTACAGTGTTGCCCAAGAAGCCTACAGATACTATACCAGCCAAGCAAAATAGGACTGAAATTGAGTATTTTTGAGAAGTATGATTTGATCAAAAAGAAAAATCAGACGCTGACCAGCAACACGTATGCTTAGTTCTGGAAGCAAACATCAACTGCACAACATAGACTAGTGTCTTCATTCGACACTAAGAAGGGTAGAATGCACATGGCATTTCTGCAAGCAAAGGTGATAGACCCGAAAGTAATCATCGATTACAAAAGTGAAACATTTGAATTTCAGACTAAAGATGTGCATCCAGCTGATCAAATGGACCTGCATAGGCAAACTGGAGAAATGGTTTTCTTCACATTGGCAAATGCTTCCACTGCTGCCTCCAAGTTACAAGTATCTCTCAACAATGTCTAGACACAGCTGAAGTTAGAAAAAATATCATCCTTTTCCAAGGATAATAGGATTAAGACGTTAGAGGAACCAGTCCTCAAGATCGGATATGATCCCTCAAATGTGAAAGCAGTTGAGGAGATGATCAAAAATAAAAATGCCGATATAGAATATCTGAGGAAACAGTTGAAACTTCCACCAATAGAAGATTCACAGGCAAAGGAAATAGCGAAGATAGAAGGGGAAAAGGATGAGATACTCAAGCTCATCATGGAGCAGAATGCACAATTGAAGGAAATGGAAGCGGAATTGGAAAAACTAGTGAAAGAGAAGGAGTAGTCAAAGCCCATGGAGGTCATTCCATTGAGCACAGTCCCACTCGCAGGAGTGAGCACAACGTCTGTAGCAGAAATTCCCTCGGCAACTCCACTAACAGCTCTGGAGAAAATAGTTGAACTAGCTAAATCCATGGAGGAGATGAATTTGCAAGAGAGAGATTAGCAGACTTAAAAAGGAGATTGAGAACCTTCAGGAACTCAAATATTCCTTTCAAACCAGCTACTCCAAGGAGAAACAAACTTCAGACAAGCTTAAACAGGAATTGCACTAGCTTTAAAGGAAAACAGTGGCGGGAACAACATTTGCTAAGGTCAAAGAAAGTGTCTGGATGGATATCACCAAGTCCATGAATGAAAAATCGGCCGATGATATAAGTCATGTTTGAGAAAAACGAGCTGGTGCAAAGAAGTCAGTAGGCTATTGAGAAGATAAGAGCAGAACTGGGAGAGATGCCCACAGAAGCTGTTGAGATCATCAAATTTCGGAATTCCAAAACCAAAGAGGAGCTAGAGGAGTTGAAGATTGAAGATAGGACAGAGACCATCCTTGAGGTTAAGAGGGTCTTGACCAGGAGAGGACTGATGCTACAGCTGGAGGAAAAGGTCCAGACCATGGATGCAGGAGTGAAAATATTTTTCAGCAAGATCGAAGCTTTGTAGAAGAAAGGCCTTCCTGGTATAAGAGTTATAAATGACAAGTTAATGAAGCTTGTCGATTACAAAAAGAAACTAGCCACTATGGCTAAGGATAACTCAAAATTATCAAGAATACAAGGCAGTATCATGGCCAAGGAATTCTTATATTCTTTACAGTTAGACATCAATATATAGCATGAGATCCGGTACATCTTCATCATCAAGCCAACTTTTGCCAAGTACACAGAGATGGATGAAGTGTACCAAGGATTACTCAAAGTCAGTGTTCCCAGTCACCTTCGATGGGAAGAGATTTGCAATCTGATCAAGTATTCGATGAGGTGTCCAAGCCTAGTCAACTATCTAGTTAGACAAGGTCATGCAGAGGCCTCACCAATGGTTCACCCCAAGAAATCAAAATGAGGTTTCAACACATCATCAAGTAGTTTCCTAAATTTTTGTATCTTGTTAAGTTAGTTAGCTAAATTTAGATTAGCCACGCCCTGATTTTTAACGACAGGATCGTATGTAATTTTAGTTATAAATACTTCACACTTTGAAGTACTGAGGGTTGATCTTTACGCCCTGCAAGCTACAACACTGTAATTTTTATCAAGAGATCTTCCATTAATACAAAGAGATGTTTTCAAAGGATTCTCGCGTGTTATTCATTGGTGATGTTTTTATTTCTATGTTGAATGTTCTTCTTGCTCAGTTTTCATATTGTTTCTAATATAAATCTTTTAAAAGTAATGCATGTTGCAGGATTTATCTTTGTATACCCTGTTTCAGACTTTGAAAGATTTTAATGTTTATCTTCTGATATTACAGTGAAGAAATTCTTAAATGCTTCTTTACTTTAATTGACATTCTCATATTTTCTGCTATTAATCACTTTACTGCTAAAGAATCCAACAAATGCATTATCTTTCCCTGTGAAAAGAATCTTTTGTTTCTGGTTTAGATTTCTATCTTTATAATACGGACCCCATACCCCAATGGATGCGTAAAGCCCTTTTCAACCAACTTAACAAAAACAACAAACCTTTTCAATCTTATTTTATTTTATATAATCAGCCTAATATCTTAAGTTAAAACATAACTAAGTCATACAGAGAGATCCCTCTCTGAAATTGGTAGGGCTAGATTCCAGTTTCGAAGTGGTTGGATAAAGTTACCTCTCGTAGATTTCTTCTTTCCTGACAACCTCTGGGAATTTACAGAGCGTTAACACATCCCAAAAACTATTGGTCCACAAGAAATTCAGCGATGTAATTTACACCTCTATTATAAAAATGCCCCTAAGCTCAACAGTCTGATCATGAATTCTTTATAATTGATCTGAGAAGATAAGTTGTGTCCAACCCATGAAGGGGGTGTGTAAAAAGCTACAATCAGAAAAAAAGTAAAAAAAAAGGGGTTTGCCAGTAAACACTTAAGGGAATAGGAGAATTGATTCTTCATAAGGCTTTGCACAAAGTCTCATTCATTAACTAATTACAAGAATTAAAACAACGCATAACTCATAATTACAATAGCTTACGATGATTACAATGACAATCAAATTAAAACTTAAGGAAATTCGATCTCAGAATAGGATTACCTTAACTGATGACAAAAATGTTTATCCGCACTTGCGCTCTATCCATCTCCCTGCTTGCTAGTCATGAAGACCTCACTGGTACCTCCCAGCCAACACTAGGGGTTATCCTCTTCCCCCTTAGCTCCGCGAGCTGTAAAGGGGCCACACACACAAACAGAGAAAGATAGCTCCCAACTCGCCTCACAAGGTTGAGCTACCACTCCCTTTCAAGCTGGGCATCCCAACTCCCACAAGGTAAAATCGGTCAAGAAAAATATTGGCAGTGTATCCTTATGCCTATCATACATCATCCATAATCCTCCTCCGCCATCCTTTTTATAGATTTTTCTTAGTGATTAGTTTCCCAAACCATCTTTAGATTATTTTTATTAAATTTAATTAGGATAAACCTTCCCCATACACATGCCACCCGATCCCTTAGTTGCACCAGAAAATCAATTTATTAATTAATTAAATTTTCCTATTTCCCTCACCCACCTAAAAGGGTTCCTAAAAACACTCCTCGATGTCCCTTTATTCCCTTACAATTCTTAAATGACTGGTGTCTTTCTTAAAACCTAGTTTAGTTCACAATTAGAAGGTTCCAAAGTCTAGATTCCCTACTATGTTAGACATTCCCCTTTTCCTTAAGTTTCCCATTTTCTTCTTACTTCAGATTTAGTAAGTTTAGATATAAACAACAATTTACCCTTTTAATAATTTAATCCTTCATTAAAATTTTACTTTAATTATTAATGTTTGAATTTTCTTTACCCCCCTTTCTTGTTATATGTCCATTTAGTTTTTCCTGTTCACATGTTCTACTTAGACCTAGGTTTTAAATTTCAGTAGGCTTGGAGATAGATTTTAAGGGAAAATTAGTTATTAAAATTTACTCATACCATCATTCATTTTAAGGTCGACCAGGTCCTAAGGAGTCATAGGTTTCTAGGTACTAGGTTTATTTACTTACCAGATTTAAAAATTGTGACGTTCCCTTTAAGACACACTATGTGGTTCAAGGGTGTCACTCGCTAGCATTCCTTTTTTATTTGCGCGATGTGCCCTTCAAGACGCACTATGTGCTCCAAGGGTGCCACTCACCTTTTGAATGATTTTTGCAGACGTCAAAACCCTGGAGTCAATACTCTGTCAGGTGAACTTGTGGGAGATTAAGGGCCTCTAAGGAATAAGGACCCTGCCTTATTGCATGCCCATTAGAATCATCGTGAGTGACTTCCACAGTCTTCCCTCATGACATTGTGGATCTCTTGAACTAGGTAATCATTAACCTACAGTTTGAGCCACCGTGGGAGTGCTAGTAGGTTGTGGTAGGGTTGTTGCCACACCTCTCCCTCAATATCTCTAGTCATTGTGCGTGACCCCTTTACTCCTAATGTGAATTTGGTTAGCAAGTTATCTTTAGCCTGCATCTATCAGCAAAAAGTGTCAATGATAACAATAAACATCATAATATCTATTTATATGCCACATATGTAATATCAAAACATTTAAACCATAACCATCCATTCCCTGACACAATCCAGATTCCAAGGAGATCCTTCGATGCCATCGACATCCTCAAATGTCTAGAGTATTGCACACTCAAGAAAACTAATCAATAGCACCTGTCGATATAAATATCATAAAATAACATATCATCAAATCCACAAACATCATCATTCTCCATAATTGAATCAGTCAATTATATAGTGAACTGGATCACTTGCACACAAGTTTCCACAAGAATAAGTCACATCGGGTGTGCTCAAGAATGGAATGTTACATACACCCCCTCTTGTTTTAAACTTCATCCTGAAGGTTCACAGTATATAAGTGTCGAAATAAAGTGTCTAACAATATCAATATGTCTAGCAATCAAACAAAAATGAAAGTTGTTGATGCATATCATATGCATCCTCCCAGGTCGTGGAGTACGGACTTTAGTTGTCCCACTGGACCTTGAACTGGTCGACTATTCAAAGTCATAGTTCTTGAATGCGATGGTCCAGAATGCGGATTGGCTCCACCGTGAGTTCACCCTCACCCAACATCCACCAAGAACTCAAGTCAATCACATGCGCAGGATCACTGACCCAAAGTCGCACACAGATACAAGATAAACATCGCGCAATGCCTTAAGAATGAGGCATGACTAGCCATTAGTCCATTCATAATTATGGTCAACGCAATGCACATCGACAAACCCTTCTACCAATCCTTTTCTTTTTTTGTCCCCTTTCGTATCATTTGTATTTGTTCTTTCAATTCTTGGATCGCTTCTGGTCCGAACAGGACCCCTTCCTCGAGTCTATCCCAACTCAAAGGCATCTGACAAGGTCACCCATAAAGAAACTCAAATGGTGTCATCTTAATGGTTCTTTGATAGTTGTTATCGTATGCAAACTTGGCCAGCGACCGGAACTAATCCCAACGTTTATGTTGGTACAACACACACATGTGAAACACAACCTTCCCAAATTGGTTCATTCCTTCGGTCACCCTATCTATCTCAAGGACATGTACTAATTTTTAGTGGTGCTCCCAAGGCCTCTTGGGAATCTTGTCCAAAATCTTCTTGCAAACACCTAATCCTTTATCGAATATGATTCCTTTGGTACGTCTGACAGTCTCAAATATTGTTGATATAAACTATAGCTATACCTGGCGTCGGATGCATCGTACGCACAGGGACAAAATGTGAGATCTTCATTAGAGTGTCAACTGTCACGAAAATCGAGTCGTGCCTCCTTGCCATTGACAACAATCCCAACAATAAAGTCCCTCAAAATGACCTTCCATTTTGATTCCATAAAGTGTGTGGTTGTAGTAATCCTATTGGATGTCTATGTTTATCCTTCACCTACTGACCTTCTAGACATATCGCCACATAGTTGATGATGTCCACCTTTATCCCTTCCAGAAGAATAAGGGCTTAAGGTTTGTCCTCATCTTCATGACCCCTGGATGAACCATGTACACTTCTCTATGAGCTTCGCATAAGATAACAAATTCTCAATTCATCATTGGGTTGTAAGTAAATCTGGTTATTATCTCAATTATCCATCATTATCCATAGTATATCCCTCAATTTTGGTACTACCATGGTGTCCTTCCCGAAAAAAAAATCCTTACCCTCTTTATACTAGTCAGCGTCGTGTTGTAGTTAGAATCCTTTCACATAGATTTGTTGAAGAGATATCACTGAAAATATGTGTGGTCTCTGATTCAACATGTCTGCCACTTTGTTCATTGTTTCTTTTAAGTAGGAAATCTCAAAATCGTAATTGATAAGAAGTTATGACCAATGCCTTTGCTACGCGTTCAATTCATTCTGTGTAAAAAGGTGTTGTAAACCACAATGGTTGATTTTTAATTCAAATTTCCATCAAAATCAGGTAGTGTCTCCACACTCCCAGGGCATACACAATGGCTAACAACTCCAAATAGTGCGTCATGTAGTTCTCTGCATGCTTTCTTAACTTTCTCGAGATGTAAGAGATCACTCGACCGTCTTGCATCAAGAATCTACCTAATCCTTTCTTGGATGCATCAATGCATAGAAAGAAGTCCTCGTCCACTCCAGGGACCTTTAGTATTGGTGTTTTCATCAACAACTACTTGAGCCTTCGAAATTCTTCCGCGAATTTCTCGGTCCACACAAAATTCTTGTTCTTATTCTGCAGTTTTGTAATCGAATTTTCTATCTTCGAAGAACCCTTGAGGAACCGTCAATAATATCCTACTGAACCCATGAATCTATGCATTTCTGGGACATTCGTTGGCACAAGATACTCCACAATAGCCTCTATCTTCATTAGATCCACAAAATTTCTTTGTCGGAGATAACATGCCCTAATAAATGAATCATTGATAGCTTTGCGATCACTTCCCGTAATTTGTTCTCTCACAACACTGTAGTACCAAGCATATAAGTTTGTCCTAATATTCCGTCATCCGAGAATATATCAATTTTCATCAAGGGATACTCAATGGTAGTCAAGCAAAGTCTCCACGATCCATCCTTGTTTCATATGAAATTAACAGGAACACCCTAAGGCGATACACTTGGACGTAATTCCTAGGTCCAACAACCCTTCAGTTGCACTTTCAACTCCTGTAACTCAGGGGTCGACATCCAATAAGGCTTTCTTGCCATCAATTCAGTTCCATGTTTTAGGTCGATGGTAGATTCCAACTTGGATTCAGGCGACACACCCAATAATTCTTCTGGGAATCATGTCTGCAACTCTTGTACTACCAGAACGTCTTCTACTCCTTCCACCACACCCTTGAAGTTTGACGCTAAGTATGCATATAACTTGCATCCTTGCCCATGCTCTGTTGTAGTTGTAGGGAAGAAATTAACCTCAAGGATACTCCCCATTTTCTTCCTACAGTTACACTTCTTTGTCCTTCATGGTCAGTCCAAGTCAACCACCTCATCTTACCGTTGAGTATCGCATCATGCAATTCCCACCAGTCTGTACTGACCATGTCGTCATAAGATTTTAAGATCATGACATAGGTTAGACTTCATTACACCATCCCCAGGTTAAAGCGACAGTTCATACCCCTTTCTCCAACCATCTAGTTGGTACCCAAAGCCACATCGATGAATTATAAACTCATCCTATCGAATTCCCTTACCCAAATCCCTTCAGTGTGGTACTAGAATTAGATCTCTCTATAACATCGGGATCTAACAAATACTAAAAGTTCATTGGCTGTGGCACCTGACGCCTCAAGCACAATGGACTGGTGCTCGACTTGGAGGTTATTTACCACGGTCATGAATCCTATGGGCCTTGCTCATATCCGCCACGGTAGTGTGTCCTGTTGACTCGGTTTCTCTGGCCCCTTTCAACTGGATATCTGCACTAGTAATGTGGCTCTCCACATGTCCAACATCCAGTCTTCGGTATAGTACTCTGTGTCCCTGAAGTAGTAGTTGTTGGACGACCAACTAGTAACCCTATTCTGTTCCACTGAACATGCCCAACCGCTACTATTGTTGAAGCGGTGGTCCCCTATAGTGAGGTTCTCTACTGAGGAACCCATCATCATGGTGTTGTGAACAAGGGTTCCATATATGTATCTTGATACCAATATGTCTTATCTAGCCGACGTCTGATGTTGTTGCACACCAGATGGTCTAGTAGGAGTCTTGCCCGGACTCCCACAATCAAATATTCCTTATCTAAGAGGCCTACTAGATTGCATCATTCAATGTCCGAGGATTTAGATTCTCACCTTCAAACAAAAGATGGATTTAAGGCCGCTCACGAACTTGTTGATCCTCAACTTCTTCATGTTCATATGCGGGGCATATCGAAGTAGCTCCAAAATATTATCTCATAATCTATCACCATACGAACACCCTATCGTAAGGTGCTAAACTGATTGAGCTGGAGCTCAATGGATTGCTCTGACAATTACTTCTCCCCGAACAGTTCCCCTAACATGCCTTTGACGACCATGTTTAGATGAGGTAGGAGGGTCTTCCTCCATAAAAGAACACTCCCCTTTAGCTGAAGACCGCCTATGTGGACCTTCGTGCTGGAGGTTGTAACCTCTAAACACGACACACCATGTTTGTTCTCTAGTCATTCCTCGACATCTAAGCCGTCTTCAACACTCATGAACGCGGGAACCTAATCTTCTATATTTTCCTACCAATTCTACCATCACTGACTGGGGTGTGTTGTGGACCCTCAAGGGTACATGCACCCTTGCCTAATCTTAGTACAAATGGTTTTTCTAGGCCTCTGTCAAATCCATGGAAGCACCTTGTCAGACACAATGCATCTCGTGCGACAATCTGCTCATGCTCAATACTTGTTCTTCTCCTTAAGGATTGGACCCCTCTGGTGGGGATGCTACAGGAGGTGTCGTGTTTCCTTCCCTGACACCACATCGTGAACCTTCGCGATGTCCTCTAACCATGAGTAACTCATGGAAAGGTTAAAGTTTTAATTATCACTAAGTCATTAATTTAAGTGTATACTTCATTGGAAGGTGTGGCTATCCATAGTAGCAGGGTTGATCCCTCTCTGATACCACATGTAACAACCCTCGTTGTTACAACAACCAAAGTGACGTAATAGTTTTTTTTCTTTTAGTTGTGTTAGGTGAATAAAACATCATAATAAAAACAATAGCCTCAACACAACTTTCACATATAATAATGAAACAATATCAATGCATAACCATCAATTAAGACATAATGCAAACACATCATCTTCATGAACCATGACACGCATACCGATGTTTTAACACATTAATTAACAATCGTTCAACATCATCTCATTACACATTAATAACGACACATAAAAAACGAATCATAAATGCTCATCGACCACATCAATCCATCTACCTAACATAAATTAATCAAGAAACAATAGTAATCCTTTACATAACACATAGTTGACCATAATAAACCCAAGGTGCCAACAATTATCAGTTATTTTCATGGTGCAAATCCCAACCCTTAGTCACTTACTCATCCATAATTAATGACGCAAGAGAAACCAATGGTAACCTAAACATACATCTAATACTAAAGGTGCAAGAGTGTTCCTTTAACCAATCATACCTCAAATAAATTCCCAAGGCGCAAGAGAATTTAATGACCCAACCATTACACAGAGACATAAGATAAGGCGCAAGGTAATCAACTTTATTTTATCGTGCAAGAGTAAACAAATTCTAAAATAAACATGCATCCACATATCCCATAGTGCTCAAGTAAATGTCAACCTTATTTTCATCATGCCAAGAAAATTCAATCACATATCTAAGCATACATCATCAATATTCAAGCATGCCAATAATCTTATTACTTTTTCACAACACATCCATGGCACAAAGGTACTCATCTAAATCTTAACTGGCGCAAGAGCTATACTTCCTAGTCAAACATATGTGAATAATTAATCTAGAAGCACACAAGTGAACCACATAATTTAGATGGCGCAAGAGGTTATAAAATATTAATCAATTCATTTTCTACATTAATTTAATGGCACAAGAGTAATCGACTTTAATTTAAATGCGCAAGGTAATTATCCACTTACTTCTCAAGGAGCGTGGTAAAAACCTTCTTAAATGATCACACATCAGTCTTATTTCAAGGTGAAATAGGATCTAACTACTAAACGATCAAGCCTCCTCTTGTTTAAGGCGCAACGGTAAACAATTTACTAAAACAATCATTCCTCATGCTAACTCCAAGGCAGAAGAACAAACATGAATTATATTTCATGGTGCCAAGGAAATTCTAATTGCACCACCTATTACACATCAATAAAAGACACAATTACCACATATGAAACATGACAAGGATTTAAGAGGAAGGAACAATGAGACAAGTAAAATAGAACCACGGTACCAACCACAAGCAAGGCCCCATGAGCATCAATTCGAGTAAAACTTGGGGGAATCACTATTGCTTAACCCGTCCGTTTAGGACTTATAATATTATCCCAGGGCATCAAAAAATGCATCTCTAAACTAAGAAATGAGTCAACTCATCGTCAAGTAGAGGAGAGGGTGCTAAGGTGCCTCTCTAAAACCTTAATCAATCAAAGGGGTCGGGCAGCAAGGAAATACTGAAACACATAACACCCTAGTAACAAGAGAACATAAGATCACTAACACGGTATTAGCCACTGATCTGGACGTGTACAAAATCTGAACCAATCCTCTCACGTTTTACTCAAATTACCCAGAGCAAACAAACTATTGGTTTAAGTTCCTAGTCAATGCGATAAAGGATTTACACCCGATAGTTACTTAAAGGAATCAATAAAATTTGTTTCCAATCCAAATACCTCTAAACTGAGGGCATGAATTTAGGATAAAATCAATAAGAGAGGCGATGTACTAAAAGAATTCCTTGGCATTAAAAATTCTTCAGCACAAACATAGAAGGAAATCCAACAGCCTCAAAGGACATGAATGGAAGGGTCAGAAGCCATAAAAATATTTCAGTGCAACGGACAGAATTTGGGTGGGAGTGGTTTCCATCATCAATTGCTATTATGAGAATCTGACAGAGAACCAACAATTCACAGAAGCAAGATCCTAGATGCAAGAGTATTCTTCTTGGGCAAATTTAAGGAGAAAAAATGCAAAAGCAGATGCTAGATGCAAGGGTGTTCTTGTTGGGCGAATTGAAGGAGAAAAATCACATAAGCAGATGCTAAATGCAAGGGTATTCTTGCTGGGAGAATTGAAGGACGTAAGATTGTGTACAAACACCTACCAAATGCAGAGCAATCAGGGTGCAAAGATGTAAGACACATTCTCTGTAAGACACGGTGAGAATGAAGGCAATCACATTAAGATCATCTACCTTCGTGTGCAAACACTTGATTAATAATGTATTTGATATGGCTTGGGGTTCACGATAAACTTAGAAGTCGATAGATTTTCATCTTCATACTAACAAATATTCTTAGTGGTTTAAATGGAAAAGTAACAGGGAGTCGAAAACCCTATATCCATCACCTAGCAGCAGACAGATTCACCATAGTTATAGTAATTCTTTGTTTGTAGCCCATTTGATTTCAAGGGAGAACATTTCTCGAATGTAGAATCAAATGCACTTGAAAATCACAGTGGGGATATTTTTTCCCCATATGTATCTTGTAAACAGATCTTTGCTTTAACGCATGCACTTAAAAAAAAAATAAGAATAAAAACCTTTACGGGAAGGAAGCTTCATTTTTTATGGTGATAGTTCTTATGTCTCTTTGTAATAAGTTGAACATTTTACTGTTTGTTTCTTACCTGTAATTTGTTCCATGCTTATGAAAACTAATAAGATGAAAATGCACATTTAAAGTAAAAAGTTAAATTAATATTATAAATTCATAATAAATAATTCGTTAGGCATTACCCACGAATTTTTCTTCGCATTAAGATGATTTTTGCATGTAGGGAATCACTAAAACCACTGGCTAAAATGCTCCAAAATAGGAATATGGTGCCCACCAAAATGCAAAGAAGATAGGAAGGGGAAAACAGAGCCACAAAAAGGGAAATTTGTGGTGTTTTCATACAGTACTCAGTTTGTGTAAAACGATGGGATAAGTCACCAATGCAGAGGCGAATTGCTTAAGTAAAAGCTGTGGTGAATTACCATCACAGAAACAATTAGTGGAGGAAAAAACATTTGGGTAAAGGTTAACGCAATGTGTGTTTCATGTTGTGTGGTTTGTGAAGAACTGGGTGTATGCTATCAATGCAGAAAAAAGGGATGGAATAAATTCCTTGAGAAAACACGAGGCTGGGTGGAAAATTATAGCTCCTCGAGGATAACAAGTATCCGGAGACAATTGATACCTGATATTCCCTTTTTGTTTTCAAAGTTGAGTCAATGATTTAAAAATAGCTACAGGCGCAAGGCAAGCACATCTTAAGGGATTGACCATTTTGTCGAGGGATAATCGGGTTAGAAAGGAGGTAAGGATCAGATGCAAAAGTTTTAAAGAAACTCAACAACAAGTATCTCGAAAACTGTTGTCCACAGGAAATTCAGCGAAGAAATTTACACCTCTGTTCTAAAACTGCCCCTAAGCTCAACAGTCTGATTGTGCATTCTTAAAATTAATCCAAGAATATAAGTTGCATCCAACCCACGAAGGGGCTGTGTAAAAAGATACAATTAGAAAGAAAGTTAAAAAAAGGGGTTCGCCAGTAAACACTTAAGGGAATAGGAGAATCGATTCTTCATAAGGCTTTTCACAAAGTCTCATTCGTTAACTAATTACAAGAATTAAAACAATGCATAACTCATAATTACAATATCTTACGATGATTACAAGGACAATCAAATTAAAACTTAAGGAAATTCAATCTCAGAATAGGAGTACCTTAACCGACGAAGAAAATGTTTCCCCGTGCTTATGCTCCGGCCAGCTCCCCGCTTGCTAACCGTGAAGACCTCACTGGTACCTCCCAACCAATGCTAGGGGTAGTATTCTTCCCCCTTAGCATCCCGAGCCGCAAAGGGGCCACAAACACAACCAGTGAAATCTAGCTCCCAGCTCGCCTTGCAAGGTTAAGCCACCACTCCCTTTCGAGTTGGGAATCCCAGCTCCCACAAGGTAAAATCAGTCAAGAAAAATATCGGCATCGTATCCTTACACCTACTAGACGTGATCCATAATCCTCCTATGCCATCCTTTTTATATATTTTTCTTAGTGATTAGTTTCCCAAACCCTCTTTAGATTCTTTTTATTAAATTTAATTAGGATAAACCTCCCTCGTACACATGTCACTTGATCCCTTAGTTGCACTAGAAAATCAATTTATTAATTAATTAAATTTTCCTATTTCCCTCACCCACCTAAAAGCATTTCTAAAAACACTCCTCGATGTCCCTTTATTCCCTTACAATTCTTAAATGGACGACGTCTTTCTTAAAACCTAGTTGATTTCACAATTAGAAGGTTCCAAAGACTAGATTCCCTACTATGTTAGACATTCCCCTTTTCCTTAAGTTTCCCCTTTTCTTCTTAGTTCAGATTTAGCAAGTTTAGATATAAACAACAATTTACCCTTTTAATAATTTAATCCTTCATTAAAATTTTACTTTAATTATTAATGTTTGAATTTTCTTTACCCCCCCTTCTTGCTATATGTCTATTTAGTTTTTTTTTTTCACATGTTCTACTTAGACCTAGGTTTTAAATTTCACTAGGCTTGGTGGCAATTTTTAAGGGAAAATTAATTATTAAACATTACTCATACCATCATTCATTTTAAGGCCGACCAAGTCCTAAGGAGGCATAGTTTTCTAGGTATTAGGTTTATTTACTTACTAGAGTTAAAAATCGTGACGTTCCCTTCAAGATGCACTAGGTGCTCCAAGGGTGCCACTCACTTGCATTCCTATTTTATTTGTACGACGTTCCCTTCAAGATGCACTAGGTGCTCCAAGGGTGCCACTCGCCTTTTGAATGATTTTGGTAGACGTCAAACCCTTAGACTCAATAATCCGTCAGGTGACCTTGTGGGAGACTAAGGGCCTCTAATGAATAAGGACCTTCCCTTAGAATCATTGTGAGTGACTGTCACAGTCTTCCCTCATGGAATTGTGGATCTCTCGAACTAGGTAATCGTTAACCTATAGTTCGAGCCACGGTGGGAGTGCTAGTAGGTTGTTGTATGGATGTTGCTACACCTCTCTCTCAATATCTCTGGTTGTCATGCATGACCCCTTTACTCCTAATGTGAGTCTGGTTAGAAAGTTATTTTCAGCCTACATCCATCAACGAAACATGTCAGCGATAACAATCAACATCATAATATCTAGTAATATGCCACATGTGTAATATAAAAACATTCAAACCATAACCATTCTCTCCCTGACTCGATCTAGATTCCAAGGAGATCCTTCAATGCCATTGGCATCCTCAAATGTCCAGATTCCTACACACTCAGGAAAACTAGTCAATAGCACCTGTCGATATAAATATCATAAAATAACATATCATCAAATCCACAAACATCATCATGATCCATAATCAAATCAGTCAATCATATAGTGAACCGGATCACTTGCACACAAGTGTCCATAAGGATAAGTCACAACAGGTGTGCTCAAGAGAGAGATGTTACAATTTAGTCTACCATACTCTCTTGGCCAGTCATAGTTATATTTACAAACTGGGGAAAATAAGGGTATTACACTTCGAGCTTGCTGGGAATGGGTTAAGAACCTGAGGAAACCCTGAAACAGTTAAATCCTTCTTGGGATTGTCACTCTAAAGAAAGTCCTATTTGGGTTAAGTAACCTTAATCCTTGTATAAACCTCCTGCCTTGAAATGGAAGGGTTACAGGATGAAAATTTTCATCGAGGTATGAGAATAATTCCTTACATGGTTTTATAAGTAAGGTTCAGAACTCTTGAAGGCCTCGTAAAAGCTTGGAAAATACTTGGAAGAAATTCTAGCGAGTTTAAGTCCTGAATTAGACTGCTAATTGGTGGAGAACCCATGTTTTAAGCACGATTTAGCGATAGTCGTTGATCCGATGTAGGATCGAAGGGAGGGAAATCCCAACCATTGTTTGTGGGATGAGCCATCATGGCATTCCAATACTAGGTTGTGGTGTTGCTGCAACAGAGGGAACTCCGAGAAGAAACATGGACTCTTGATCGGAGAGTGGGAGATATGAGATCTCAGTCGTCGATTCATTGCGGGTCCATCTAGTTCCCTTGCTGAGTAATTGGAAGGAGAGTGATGTCATGCTGACGAGGATGGAAGCATGGTAGCTAGTGTGTCTAGAGGGGTGATGTGTGCTTGCAATTGATTGGTCAATGGGATGAGAGTGGGTTGAGTTGGGCATGAAGGCCATTGGGTTTCCACCTCAATTGTAGTCATTGATTTGGTTGGGAGAGTAGATCTCAATTGTTCATTGAAGTAAGTTATTTGGAGGAGTTAGTGATATAGAGTGGAGGGAATCCGATGGGAAGGAACTCCAAGAATGGATGTGGACCATTGATTGGAGCATGATTGAGTGAGAGAATGATCGTTTTTTAGGGAGTAGAGTCATTAATGTGACCAAGAGAAGGGTTAAAGGAGTGCTAATGATGATAAAGACTCTAGGAACAAACAAGAGACATTGATCTATTGGGGATTGGTATCGATGAGTATCTATACCATTGATGTTGGTCACAACTTCGTCAGGGCAGAGGCGACCGAAGATCCAAGTATTGGATTCCGGAGAAGACTGACGATGACAAAAAAACTTCGAGAAATGATCTGGATTGTTGATCGGTGAGTACGTGCAATGTAACGAAAATTTTCAATCTATCATGGGTCCCATAGTCACATGAGAGAGGGATGAAAGGGAGGGCATTAGCCACCAAGTAGGTAAGGAATTTGATGCGATCATATCCTTTGTTTGCTTGACCTAAGGACCATTAGATTTGATGAAGGGAGTTCCATCGAAGTGGGCCTATTAGAGTGGTTCAAGTCACTATAACAGGTGAACTTCGATGGGAGGGACTGTGAGGAGGAACGAGGTTTTTCTATTAGGAAGATGACGAGAGTCATTCACATCCATAGATCTCTATGTGCCCCACTTAAGCTAAGTGGAGAAGGATCGTGAGAGGGTTGTTAACCATCATGCAAGTTAGAGACTCTGAAGTGATCAGAGCCATTGATTTCCGACCTCAAGGGCCATCAGATTCGTAAGAGTGTGCATTTATCAGAGTGTGTCAGATGGAGTGGAATCTAACTATGATGATAAGAAATGCTTCGAGTGAATCTAAATCATTGATTCAGAGGGACCAATGAACCAAGAGGCAGGTGCCATGTCAGATGGCACAATTGATAGTGAACCACGTGGATGCTAGATGGTAGTGAGTTGGACCTTGGTCAATGAAATCCTGAAAACTTTTAGAGGCTGTAACTTTTGATCCATAGCTCATAATTGAGCATGGTTACAATCATTGGAAATCTTTTGACGAGAAGAAGACGATGGTTCCCTCGAGAAGAGGCTTTGTGGTGGTTAAGGAGAAGTGAAATTTTAGTACTCCATCCCTTAAAAGGTACTTAGGGGGTTGGGTGTCTTACATAATTAACCAATAATATGCATGCATAAACTTTCAGTATTTGATGTATGATCTTTAATGATATATGAAAATTGGTGGTGTATAACAAACATTTTTTTTTAATATTTCTTATATATTTTATTTTCCAACTTGAAATTGCATATTTAAATTGTATATTCAAAGGGTGTTATTAATATTTTTTAATGTTTTAAATATGGATTATATGGGTGGCTATGAATAGTAGATTTTTCATCTATAAGATAATTCTACAAGTTTAAATAAGATAAGTTTTGCATTTTTTTTTTTGTAAATTATCCCTTCCGCAATTTTCATTACTATAAAATAAAATAGTTACATAGAGATTGTGGTTGGTTGATTACTTGGGAAACCCAACCAGTCACAATATAACAGTTGGAGAGTTCCCCAACAATTTAAAAGTTCAAAAAGCACAAGTGTAGACACTTTCCAAAATAAGATTTGTTGTAGGTTGTCACTACTATTGCACCATTGACCCCTAAAAATGTTTCTACTATCATAAGTGATGAGGCACCATTTGAGGTGGAAAAACTAAAACCAGAACCAGAACATAAAAAACTAAAGACATTTAAGAGGGAGAACCAGGGGGAGCTCCAGGAGTTGCATTCGCATGGCCATGGTTCGATCTAGCTTCATCGGAGTTGGAGTTTAGCAAGCGATCCATCTTGTTGCCAAGGCCAAGAATCTCCATCCACATTTCACCCAATTGGAGGAATATTTCCTCATGGGCTTCATTCCTCTCTACTTGGACCTTCCTCATCATCATATTTAAGATCTAGTACAGGTCGAATGTCTTGGTGCAAAGGGTGGTGCGGTCCCTGTATGAGCCATGGTTTGGTATCCATTGACCAATTTCCTCGTCTACTGATGCATGGTCGATAAAGAGACAAAGCACCCTAGCATCGTCTTCTGCAAGATCTAGTTCAACTCGAATGTGAGGTGGAGTGTGGGCTTCATAGGCCTCAACAACGGGTGCAACCATGGAGTGTGTATGGCGTTCTATGGCTCCCCCTCAACGACTTCTTCCTTGCTTCCTGTGACCACCATGAGGCATGACTATAGGGGGGTGAGACCAAGGTAAGATATGAGAAGAGGTGGTATAAATGTAGGTAGTGACTGAGAATGCAGAGATAATGGATATAAGTGCATGTGAGAGTTCTAGCTAGGGAAACAAAGAGAAGACATAATGATAATAGGGTAGACCCAATGAAACTAGGCATAATGAAACCTCCCAAATATGGACTCATCCATGGTTAATGTTGAGTGTGTGAAATTGTAGTGAGAATGAGTAGTAGTACTGGTGTCAGACGACACCATTACTGCACTACATGGATACAACATCATAAGACAATCTGAAGGAATGAACCTCGAACCAAATGCTTGTTGGTATAAATTCTTGGCAGTCATGCTAATCAGTGGGTGATGTATCGTCCTCTGTCTAGGTCCGCTTGTGTACGATGTTGCCAAGCAGATGGGATGGGTGGGATGGATCCCCATCGCATACTCTCCTCCCTCACACCTAATCTGAGTAAGATACCTTTTCATTTTCTACCCACCTTTCATTTACATTTTTAATAGGTAATTTCACATTTCTTTTTGTGCTACCCACTTTGACAAATAATATATTGTTGGGTTAATATATGTGAACATTCATTTCAAAAGTTTATTTTTATTTTTAATATACTTAGTAGGTAATTGAGTAGAAGGTGTTGTATTATGTATGTGTTTTCATATGTATAAGTATGTAGGGTTATTCACATATAAGTGGACTCTAATAGAATATTGTATTTTGATTCATTAAATATATTATTTAAATTGTTTATTCAATAGTTTTGTCCATGGCATGTTGACTGTAAAGGGAATGTAAATGCTCCACATAATGTTTCCAACATATGAGCATTATTGTTTCATGTTAGCTTCACATCTCCTCTTTTCGTCAATAACTTTTCAATTGCCTAAGTTTTATTCTCTATGTTGATTATATAAGCATGTGTACATTGCCCAAAATTTAAATTATGTTTAGATAATGTATTGAATGGAAAATGTGCTAACCATTTCATTATTGAATGGCAGATGATTCTCTATTTCTTGACCCTACCACCCTCCACCTTCTTGAGAAAGGTTTTAATTTCTCCATTTCCCCTCATTGTATCCCTATTGAAGGCATCATTTGTGCCATTGAATCCGTTACATAGAATCTTCCCACACATGAGGCCGAGGAATTACAACAATAATGTGAAATAATTCTTCGTCGCTCAAAACCTCCTAAATCAAACCTAACCAAGAAGATTTCAATTCCATTTGTCACATTAACTGAAACCCTAACATCATCATCTTGAAAAGATGACAAAGGAAATGATACGGTTATTATGAATACCTCCAACTATGAATATAAACTTCTTGAGTTTCTTTATTCTTCCTCTTATAATCCTCTTTCCAAAAAACCTATTAATAGCATTACCAATCTGGTTACCCAATCCATAAAATCCTCCTTTCTAGACCCTAATGCTAAAAATGCCTCCTTCCTCATAACTCTCAAACCCCCAAGATCTATGGGAAACCTAAAATCCATAAAAAATACACCCCCCTAAGACCTATAGTCAACGCCATAGGTGCCCCCACTCATGCCCTTTCTAGCTTTATTTCCGACAAACTTGAGTCCTTCATTGGAAATTCTCCTTCATTCATTAAGGATTCCATTGATTTCATTCAAAAAACAAGGAATATTCACCTTCATGAACAAGACATCATGGTCAGTTTTGATGTTGTATCTTTGTTCACCAAAATTCCCATTCCTAAAGCTATTGACCTGATCTCCAAACTTCTGGCATATCAAACCAAAATTTTGTTTTTGATTTTTCGATGATACTTTTGTTATTTTTCCTCATGGTTAGTCCTCCCTTGCCTCCTTTCTCGACCATCTCAATATCATTTTCCCCCATATTAAGTTTACGATGGAAATGGAGAAGGATCACTCTCTTTCATTTCTAGATGTTTTTATTTCTCATTTTCCTAATGGTTCCCTCACCCATTAGGTTTATAAAAAAAAGATCCATACTAACCATTATCTCCATGCTCATTCCCATCATCATCCATCCCCAAAATATGCTTTTCTTAAAACTCTCATATCCAAAGCCAGTCAGATCTCTGCTCAATTTCTCAAACAAGAAAAGGCCCACTTGGAAAAAACATTTATAGATAATGGATACTCTATCTCCCAAATCAAAAAATATTTTTTATCATCCCATAATCCTAACTCTAAAATCCTCACCTCCTCAAGATCTCATCTTTCTACCCTGTATCCAAGGCACAACTAATCAAATCTCAAAATTCTTAGCCAAAAAGAATATTAAAACCCTCTTCAAACCCTATAAAACTCTTAAACAATTATTTTGGACTGTCAAGGACAAGTTGGACCCAATGATAGGCCCAGGATTCTACCAAATTCCTTGCTCTTGTGGAAAATCATACATTGTCCAAACTAGCAGATCATTTAAATTGCGGCTCAAGGAACACATCGTCGACATTGCCCACAATCGCATCACGAAATATGCTATTGTTGAGCACTCTTTTAATTCTAAACACCTCATTTTCTTCAAAAAAACTAAAATTATTTCCTTAGCACTCTACTACACCTCACACATCATTCGCAAGGCTCTCGAAATAAAAAAACATCTTGCTAATTTTAATTGAGACGATGGCTATATACTAAGCCATTCTTGGAAACCTGTCATCCATTACCTTGAACAAGAAACCTAATTTGGGTTAGTTATTTTTCCTGGCTTTTCTCTTAGCTAGTTCACTTTATTTTAACCTCTTCTATTAACTATCCTTTTACCATTAACCCTTTGAGCTCACTCTTCACTTTTATGTCTTTTGAAATTTCTTTTGGCCCCTTGGTTTTCAATTCAATTTTTAATTAAATAACCTTTTTACTTTTAATCTCAAATCTTAATGGGTTTTCGGCTAATTAAATAATTAATTTTTTCTCACTATATCTTTGGACTTTTTCCTTCATCAATGACTATCTTAATCCTCTCATCCTATTTATTCTAATCTCATGACACTCTTTTCTCACTCTTTATCTTCTTTGGTCCTTGATGATGGGTGGAGTGTCCACTATAAATGTTGGACATTTGAAAACTTTCGAAACAACTTAATTCCAAAAGGATGGAAAACATATTACTAATTGTGAAAACCTTCGTTCTCTAAGATGATTCTTTTTATCACGATACTAATATTGACCAAAAATAAACTAAGCATCTACTTTCCCACGTCTCCCTTTTTAAAATCAGATGGTCATTCTCTTCCACAAGGTCTTCCCTTCGTTCTAGGCCACTTGATCATGTCAATTATGTGTTATTAATAGGGGGAAACGATCCAGGAGGATCTATGTGGCCACCCACCTATTCCAACTAGCTCAAAACAATATTTTGACAATTTACTATTTTTAGCAGTTTTTCGGGTCCCAAACTTCTCAGGCCATTTTGAGGGCCTAAACATCGTTTTTTCAAGATCAGGCACCTCAATGTTAACTAAAATATCTGATTGATCCCCCAAAATGAATCTCCTCATCGATACTTTCCAACAAGATATCGTGCAGCCTAAATGAAGATCGTATACAAAAGTTACGACCCTGGGAAATTGATGTACTAACTTACCCCAATGGGGCCCACATGACTTTTGGTGCTTCATCTCCTAGGGTTAGGTTTTTGGATGTCTAGGGTTTTGGAATTCATGTTTATTGTAAAAATTCCTTCAAAGCCTCATTCTACTCATCTTCTTGCGAATGAGCATAGCCATCACATCTCTTCTCAGAGATAAGCTGTCGCCATTATAACAAGCTTGTTTTCAGTCTGCATTTTACAGTTTTCAACATATTTTTTAGTTAATAGAAGTCAAGTTTTATTGTATCTTTGTTTCTTTTTTCACTGTGTCTTTGTTTTAATATTATAAATATGTTTTTTCATTTTTTTTCGTTCACAAATCTGGATCATGACATTTCGTTTCCCCACAAACTGATGGCTATGAGGAGGGATGAGGTATAACAAAGATGCTCATAGGATTTGAACCATTGACTAGATGGGGACTAAACCTCACACTAACCAACTACCATACTACCTATAGACTATAAGGGGCATGACCACACATGTCAAAGTAAAAACCTATATATTTTAATTTATTTATTTGTTTATCTCTACATTGGTTGGCTTATCTTTGGGACCAACTAGAGGTTTTAGTAGGTCGAAATGACCTTGTAGATTTGGTCATTAGTTGAATAAGGTACAATAAATAGTAAAGAAGGATTAGGTAAAAGTAAATGTATTTTTTTACCACGTCCATTGTGTATGGATAAAAAGTGTCTAGTTGGTGGGTGGATATTTTAATTAAAGCAAGTGGCTTTTCGAAAGACCATTGTGGCCATTGGACGGCTATGGTTGGCCACATCAATCCTCATGTATGGAATCTCGTATGTTGATTAAAATATTGATTTCTTGAATCAAATTTGAAGTTATAAAAACATTTGAATTTATTTTTTGTTTCAATATATAAAGTTATAACAAAATTTACTAAATTCTTTTTAAGGTGAATTGAATTTTATTATATTATTTTTTCATTGAAAATTTCATTGTCATTGAATTCAAAGAAAAATATGAACTAAGTGAATTTGAATATAAGGAAAAATATAAGAAACATTTCCTTCTTTAAGGGAGTTGTTTGACAAGTAATTACCCGGGTCTTGTGGATCAAATCAATGGATAATTACAATTTTAATTTTTAATTTTAAAGTTGTTTTTGTTGAATTGTAGTCTTTTTTTAGTTGTGGAATCATGCATACAAGATGTTATCCACTGAGTGACATAGAAGCCAATTTGTTTTATTTGTATTATAAGAAATATTTTGACAGATGATACTCTCATTCCTTAACAATACTTTTTAGTTGGAGAAACATTATTTATTCAAAATTCTCAACTACGTAGTTATTAATTTCTAAATGTTTTTCTTAACCATATATTTACCATATTCTATAGTTTTTTTTCTTACGTGTCTTTGATCCTTTATTAAAATGAAACCATCCTCAAATTATGCTAATTATATATAAAAAAGAAGACTTGGAAAAAAAATATAAACATATCGTATACGTCCATTTTGAACAATTCAACTTGTCCAACCTATATATATATATA
>ML793708.1:103169-120407 GCA_009831015.1 Picea engelmannii
GGTCGACAAAGCCCTCGAGATGATAGGTTTGATTCTATTAGCAATCACCTTGGAAATCAACTTATAACATAAGTTACAAAGTGCAATGGGTCTAAAATCCCCGAAAGTCTGAGGGTAATTCTCCTTTGGTATCAATGCCAAGAAGGTAGAATTTAGAGAGCTTTGTATCTTACCTATGGATCTAGAATCGTCAACTATTTCCAACAAATCATTACCTACCACTTCAAAATAAAGAGTGAAGAACTCAACTGTCCATCCGTCCAGGCACAAAATTTTATCTTTGGCAAATAAGTTTAAGATTTCCCAGATCTCCTTTGTGATATGTCGGTCAATGTGCACAGTATATTCCACGGTTACAAATCAAGGGAATAATATGGATAAGTTTACTTATTCCATCAGTGCAATAGAAGGTTCTACTACATACATCTTTTTGAAATATCTAGTGGCCTCTTTTTTTAATTCCTCTTGTCCTCTATGGATCTAACCAGAGTCATCAATAATCTCCCATATGTGTTTTTGATTTCTTCTAGCGCTGGCGAATTTTTGAAAAAAAATTTATTCTGTTCCCAACACTTTATCCAAATAGAGCGACTCTTTTGTCTCCAGTATTCCTCTTCAAGTAAAAGGATATTATTTTGCTCAGCTTCTAAGTATTTCAAGTGATAGTCTGCAGTAGTGTCCATCCCATCTCTCGACAGACCAAAATATCCCACCCTGATTTCCTCCTCCAAAGTTTCTAGCTTAAGTAGCTTTTCACGACATCTGTTTCTCGCCCATGATTTAATACGAGCCTTAATCATATTAAGTTTCCATACAAATATGTGTTGGATACCCAATTCCACCAGATACACAATATCCTTCCAAACTTCTCTCACTATAGTTGTGAATTCTTCCTCCACCATCCATGATGGGTTTAGTTTAAAAGGATAAGCCACCGGAAATTGTAATAAGTCAAATTGTGCTATCATTGTTGCATGTTCAGAGATGTAGGGAAGCTCAACCCATGACTGGTACTATCCCTCATCATTTAATAAACTTTTCATTGCTAGGATACAGTCTAATAGTTTTGCAATGCCTACTCCCCCAGTTCTGCCATTCCTCCATGTTGGTACCATATCATCCGGTACCAGGTCGACCAATAGTTGGTCCTTGATCAATAGTTTAAAATAGTCATCATGCTTATCCAGTTTTGCTGCTGCTCCCCATACCTCATCCACACATGTAGTAAAATTTAAATCTCTTGCAAGAATCAATTTTTTAGCAGCCAACAACCCTTTCGCTACCATTCAATCCAAAAATAATTGTCTCTCACTACATGTTGGCCCTTGACCAATTTTGGGACTTCGACAGGCTGGTCGAAGACGGAGTGCCAGGCGAGGTGGAGATCATGGGATCTCACCCCCTTTTCAAGGAACGTTTGGGTTTAGGGTTTATGTAATGGGTATGGGATCTCGACCCATGGGTTTACCCATGTTTAAGCCCATTTTGTAATGTATAAATAGGAAGCTAGGTGATGTAAGAAAGAATAGAGGCCTAGTAGAATCGGCTTAGTGTGGATCTAAAGGATTTGTGCATAATATGTGTTAAGACTTGCAAAGCTAAGTGCAAGTGATTGTAAGAGGCTTGTGTGTAGACTGTGTAAGAAGGCTTTGTGTTGTGACCTAACTCGGGGAAGGAGGATCCAACGAGGTGTGCACAGATCTCTTGTCCTATGCAGAGTTGGATTTGATGCTCTGTGCATGTAAGGAGATTGACAAAAGATAATAAAGAAGAAGAAGAGTTGGTGGACGTAGCCCCACACTAGGGTGAACCATGTATATCCTGTGTTATGTTTTATTTGTGCATTATGGTTGTTATATTGTTCATATGATTTAAGCTTAGTGTAGTAATGAATGTTTAGATGAATCTGGTATGATATCTTAGTGCTTAGTGATGTGAATGAATGCTAGATACGATCTCTTTCTATGTGTTAAGTGCTTAGATGTGTTAGATCTGGTTGAATACTATGTTGTTCTGTAATTAGGGTTTGGATCTGCAATGTGGATAAGGGTTAAATACTGATGAATGTTAATTACTAAGTGCTTTTTTAGAGTGGTGTAATCACATATCTGTGTCCTAGCTAGGTTGCTGAAATCTGAGTCTTGCAACCACCCTTGCCTCTACCTCGGATGAGACTTCATATGCTTTGTAGGTGTTGCTGAAAGGGCCGATAGTTAGGGTTTTGTTGGTGCGTTGTTGAGCATTGAACCTGGGTCTGCCCTTGTGCCAACAAATGGTTGCGTTTCCGGGGCTGAAACTCTCATTGCTGGGAACTAAAGAAAAGAAAGCTCTGTGCGTAGATCTACTGCTTTAGTGCATAGTATTGACTTGTGAATATCTGTGCTAAGAAGAGAAGTATGATTTGAAGAAAAAAGGTAAGATCTTGAATATTTATGCTCTGATAAAGGTAAGATAAGTGAAAATTTTTATTTCGAAAGAATGGATCTAGGTATGTTTAGAAGATTTGGTCCTAGTCTGGAAACTAGGGTACATCTAGAAGAAAGAAGATTTGATATGAATAGATCTGATAGAAATAATGAAAGATATGTTATTCCTATGCATAGAAAGAATGTTTGGACTAACAATTTGATGTAAGATCCTAGAAAGAATTTTGTGCAGGTTAGTTACTGTGATCCTAGTGCGCAGTACAAAAAAAGTTGGGGATCATTTAAGAGAAAGAGAGGATTAACCCTTTGTTACAGTTGCAGAAGACCGAGCCATCTGGCTAAGGAATGCCCTGGTAGAAGATCTAGTTGTTTTTTTTGTAAAGCTATGGACCATGAAGTTTTGGATTTCCCTATAATGATTGCTAAAGTTGAAAATATGAATATGAGACAAGAAAACCATGAGAAATGCCAAGAGACTAAGACTATGGCAGAATCCCAGAAAGAATCAGAGATTGTATTATTGCAGATGAAAGAAACCTTGAATGACCACATAGACATTAGTTTATCAGACATATTCAAAAAGAAAGAGTGCATAGAAACAAGTATATGGGACTTTGACATAAACTGTGTTTTGCATGAGGAAACACATGTGAATATCATGACAGAAAGAACTTGGGAAATTTTGGGAAAGACTGTTATGGTTCCTTCATTAGGAGGAATAAGATTATTTAGAGGAAAGATAATAACCCGATGTGGAAGAATTACCCAGACATATATGAGTGCACATGTCACTTCGACAGAGGAAGAATTTGAGGTCGTTAAGTTTGTTGAGAACAATGTCCCATTTGATCTTTTGCTAGGAAATACATGGATTGAGAAAGATCAGACACGGAGGAAACAAGAAGAGGAAGATATAGAATAGAAAAAGAAAGAACTAAGAGATTTCATGACTAAGACAATAACACACTTGATATAAGAACAAGAGAACAAGTCAAAGCTGCTAGGGACCAGAGATCTGGACACCGAAGTTGAAAGAACACATGAACATGTGACACACCTGTCTGTACAAGAGAGTAGAACACCTACCCCAGACAGAGAAGAAGTATCACCCTTCAACCCTATGAAAGATCATCAACAATGTGAAGTTACTATGCTAAGAGAAGATAATAAACAAAATGGGAAGAGGAACCCAATAACACAGATTACAGGAAATAAGGATAGAAATCTCAGCAAGAAGAAAGAAAAGATAGAAAAAATGCAAGAAGTTCTAGAGAAGACTTTGCAGAAGGAAGGTTTTCAGAACTTGGACTTCACCCAGATATCGGTACAAAACAGATTTGAACTTCCCCATGGTGGAGAAATATGATCGTTGGAGGCATTATGACCATTATACCGACACTCCTGAATGGTTAGGAAAGAAATTATGACCTGAAATCTCACCATTGGACCATTGGGACCATGCCATAACGGATGGAATTGCATTGATTAAGGATTTCAGACCCATTGAAAGAAATCGTTATGACGTTGTCTATTTATCCATTCGAACGTTGCACTGAGAACACTTTTGAAAAATATGATTCTTTGAGCACACAGAGAGTTGACTATTACTGCACTGTGTTTACTAAGACTTCACCACCCATTCTATCATAGTGAGTGTTTGATCACCGACCTGAGATACCTGATCTCAGAGCATGTATGTCGGATGACATTAGTGCAGTAGAAAAGTCCATCAAAGAAATCCTAATCGACCTCATGGATGAGAAGGTGATGTCTGTAGGAGTTCAGGCCTCATCGACGAGAGGAGTGCAAGCCTCCCCGTTGATTGCTCGCAAATCTAAACCATCCTAAGCTATGACCGAGAAAAGAAATAAGCATCGTGATGACTTGGTGAATGCGAAGCTAATCCCATCCATCATGCCTGGCTACATCCCACCCCTAGCCTGTGGGGTGAGTTTTGATAGTGTCCCGAGGGACTTCAACTACATAGTCATCACTACGTACCTCCCAAAGGGAATGCAAGCAGTCAAACCGCAGTTGGGGAGGATTTTGACCTTGAAGATCAACAACTATAACTTAGGAGACGAAAAAATATAAGACATGCTCTCACCTCACAAATATTTGACCAAGATGAAGGAGAAGAAGTCAAATATCATCCCTTAACCGTGGACTATGGACATCGTGAGGTCCACTATCCTAAACATGATGAAGATACCACATTTTGGAAGGCATCAGGAGGTTAATGCATGCATTAAATTCCTGCTATCGTGCTTCCATGGCAGTTATCTATGGTTATACAGATGTATCATCATCGATATGACGCTGATCCATAGGATCATCGGACTAAGCATGCAGGGACCAGACCCGCAAGAATTTTGTCTAGGGAAGGTTGTAGATTGCACCCTGGCGTAGCGATGTGGAGAAAGGAAAGCGGGGCTACAAGGTAGCTTCCATTTAGAATGGTGCAGTGCACCTAGCCTTCCAGTTGATTGTTGGTAAGTTAGTAAGGAAGAATAGACCCACACAGATCACAGGGTTCATCGTTGACCTCGCAGAAAAATGCGTGGAAGGACTACATATAAACTGGGAGAGTTACCTCATCAACTAGTTAGAATAGGAATGTCGTGAAGCTTAGGATCAAGGATATGAGTTCCATTTTAGTTGGCTCCTGATCCTCATCACGTTAATTTCTTGGGAGATGCCAGAAGGAGTGACTTTCCCTAACATTGAGTCATTCGATCCACTAGCTGTGAAGTTCACCGCACTATGGTATTTGAGCGTTATGGGGAAAAAATGATAGTTGAACGCAATGTTCCACACCTACTACCTGCAATTGAATAGGGACATTGAGTCTTTCAGTCCTATGAAAATGAACACCCTGGAAAGGTTCAATCCCCTTATGAAGTTCCATGCAAATAGGCATTTTATTTGTATCACTATGCGCGTAGAAGAAAGTAAAGAAGAGCTTCAGTCCTACTACAATCTCACAGAGGAGGACCTAGAAGAAATCACTAAGGAATGGCCCCCAGAGTTCCTTATACCAGTCAACCTGGAAGAACTATCTTACCCTGACCTCATTGGAAGTCCAGTGGTTACTCGTAAAGAGTACGATGCACCCAGCAGTAGAAGAAAGAAGAATAAATAAGAGGTATAGGAGCTGAGCAGCACATCAGAAGAGACCACTTCAGATTCACCTGGAGGAGGAGGTGGTGACGAAGTAGAAAAAGAAGAGAACATTGGGGAAGATGATAAGCAGAAGCAAGGAGAAGTAACACTGCCACATAATCCCCCTGGTGACACAGAGAAATCTAGGAAAAGAAAGTTTCCCCCCATGAAACCTTCTTCATGGAAGAAGTCCAAATCTAGCAATCCCAAGATGGAGATTGTACTCACAGTGGATGACATCGACCTAATCATCGTTGTTGTCTCAGATAATGCAGAAGATATTTTATAGCACAATGAAGTGAAACAAGAAACCATGTATGAAAGAATCGAAGAAGAGTTGAGAGGGGTCCAAAAATCCCTTCACTCCAGCCGTGCAGTGTCCACTGAGCCCCCGCCATCAAAACAAACAACGTTGGGAGATGAGCCTGCCCAACTCCACAGAATAGCTGATGCAACCGAAGCTCACCTTCATCGCGTGCAGGAAGAAAATGAACAGGCCACAGTGGCCCTTAAGCAAGCACAAGAATAAGTCATAGAGAAACATCTAGTTGCACAGCAGGAAAAAGATGACCTCCAAGAGAAGTTTGCAAAGGATAGAGTGCAGATCTAGCAGGAGAAAGAACAATTGCTCATGGAGCAGGTTGGAGTTAAAGAAGCAGTCAACAGATAACTTTTCTATGTGACAGGATTAGAATAGATAGAAGAAGACCCAGTGGAGAATCAAGTAGTGAAGCTTGCTAAAGCCATTCAATAGCTCCAACAGAGGGTAGTAAATTTGGAGTTACAAGCAATACCAAGCACTCTACAGGAAGTGCGAGACCAGTGGGAGGAAACTGCCCAAAGCATAGTCTATAGAATCAAGGCATTAGCCTTGGAATGTAAGCATCTTAGTAGTCAAAGTGCGCACAATTATGAGCACCTTACCAAGGACCCTGAACTGAAGACAATGGAGTCCCATCTCCGGGAGGCAAAGAAGCAAGAAATAATAGTACAAGTGCAGTTGAAGCCCTTGTAAGTGGTTGAGAGAATGAAAATATCCCAAGAACAGAGCACGTCTTAGCAAAAGGTCCATGCCATACAGATAAAAGTCATGAAAGTGACTTAAAGGCTCCAACCAGTGAAGGATGCATCTTGCCTACTTTTTCAGAAGATTGAAGGACTACGAGAAAAACTAGAACAAACAGTCACTGCAGTTGAACAACACTTGGAAGGATTGGTGAATGAGGCAGTTATTCAGGAGTTCGCCGAGCAGGATGCCCAGGCGAAGCAGTAGGTCAAAGAATCTCAAGCCAAGCTCGAGGAATTTGAGGCAGAATTACCCAGAGAAGACTGACTCGGGACGAGTCGTGAGTGAGTGTTGGGGGCCTGTTGGCCCTTACACAAGTTTTCGAGAACCTTGGTCATGTTTTGACTGATTTTGGGACTTCGACAGGCTGGTCGAAGATGGAGCGCCATGCGAAGTGGATATCATAGGATCTCCCCCCCTTTTCACGACACTTTTGGGTTTAGGGTTTATGTAATCGGTATGGGATGTCGGCCCATGGGTTTACCCATGTTTAGGCCCATTTTGTAATGTATAAATAGGAAGCTAGGAAATGTAAGAAAGAAGAGAGACCTAGTATAATCAACTTACAACGAATCTAAAGGTTTTGTGCATAATATGTCTTAAGACTTGCAGAGCTAAATGCAAGTGATTGTAAGATACTTGTGTGTAGACTGTGTAAGAAGGCTTGTGTTGTGATCTAACTTGGGGAAGTTGGATCTGGCGAGGTGCATGTATATATCCTATCCTATGCGGTGTTGGGTTTGATGTTCTTTGCATGTAAGGAGATTGATAGAAGATAATAAAGAAGAAGAAGAGTTGGTGGACGTAGCCCCACACTGGGGTGAACTACGTATATACTGTGTTACTGTTTCTTTGTGCATTATGGTTATTATATTGTTCATATGATTTAATCTTAGTGTAGTAATGAATGTTTAGATGAATTTGGTATGATAGCTTAGTGCTTAGTGATGTGAATGAATGCTAGATCTGATCTCTTTCTATGTGTTAAGTGCTTAGATGTGTTAGATTTGGTTGAACACTGCGTTGTTCTGTAATTAGGGTTTGAATCTGCGATGTGGATAAGGGTTAAATACTGATCAATGTTAATTTCTAAGTGCTTTGCTAGAGTGGTGTAATCACAGATCTGTGTCCCGACTAGGTTGCAGACATTTGAGTCCTAAAACCACCCTACCTCTACCTCGGGTAAGACTTCATCTGCTTCACAAGTTTCTCCGAAAGGGCCAGTAGTTAGGGTTTTGTTGGTGCCTTGTTGATCATTGAACCCCAGGTCTATCCCTGTGCCAACTCTACAAGGACCATAAACATTAAGTAAATTAATAACTTTGTGGTTTTCTAAAGTGATGCCAGTAAGTAAAATGCCCATGTTGCATAGTGTAGGATCGAGAACGAACGTGTTTGGGTCCCAAGTCACCAGGAGGCCACCCAAGTTACCCACCGAGCTAACATCACATGAATATTATCTAGGAACAAACTTAAACATAAACTGACGAGCCTTTTCCTCTTCTACAAGTGTCTCTTGTAAAAAAATAATGTCAGGTTTGACTTTAGTAAGTAATCTATGCATGGAGTCCATTTTCAGGGATCCCCCCACCCCTCTGATGTTTAAAGTGAGTAAGCTCATGATTTATCCTGTGCAAGGGATTTCAAACCTCTAAGTTCCCCAGTGTTGGAAAGAGTAGTAGTAGTATGGTCAAGTGTAACTGTAGTGAGGGTGGCTTTTTTACGAGCACTTCTTGTCTTTATAGGCAAAGTCTCATATCCCAAGCCTCTAGACCAAGCATATCTATGCCCCACGCCCCCCAACACATTTCCCTGAGTGGCAAGAAGGTTCAATAGAACCCATAAGAGTAATAATTGTTTTACCCTGAAAAGTAGTAAGCAGAACATAACTCTCCACCTCACAAAGTAATGGGACAAGTGAGTCCAGAGTCTCCCCAAGAGAGATATCACCCAGATCGTCCTGCCTGTAACCCGAGAGTATATAAGTTTCTTTACCCCCCTCCTCAACCTCCAAGTGATCATCTTCTGATATTTCAAAAGTACCTAGAATGGGGGACCCTGTCCCAAGTAAGGAGCTAGTAGTAACTAAATTAAACATCCTAGAGTCCTCCTGAGGAAGGTTAAACAGAAGTGGGTTAGTCAGAACCTTATCCCCCAAGTGTAAAGGTTGATAGTCCTCTAAACTCAAGGACACAAAATTATTATACAACACAGGTAAACATGGAGGATTTATAGGGACACTCCTCGACCGAGAAGTCACGTCGAGAGCTAAATTTTCCCAAGAAGTAAGAGAATAAAAAAAAATAGGGCATAATGATTTGAGTTTACCTGTGAGAGTTTCAGAGTCCGAGAATGAAGGAGAAACTAGATTCTTGTTAAGGTGTTCTTCTCAAGCATATGAATCCACGGATGGCGAGTCACATCTAGGAATCTTCCCAAGGCATGTGTTTTCTGACTCCTCTTCCTCCATGGTACCCTGACAAGTGCTTCTCAAATGACCAGTATTATGACAAAGTGTGTAGCGGAAGGGAAGACCCAAATAATCCATCCTATGAGAAAACAACTAGTCTCTCCACTGTATATCTAGTCTCTCCAACAAACCCAAGTGGATATCAATATCCACCAAAATCATTCTCATTTTTCTGTCAGGTGCACCAAGAGCCTATTCATCAACACTGATAAAACAACTGATAGTATTCCCTATTGCTGTTAGAGCCTTAACACTCCAAAAATTGAGTGGTAGGCCAGATAGGAGTACCCACAGGTGTCTAAACTGAAAATATTCACGTGCGGGATCAAAGGAAACCCTCCACCATTTCAGCATAATTCTCCCACCATCAAAAGAACCACAACCTATCTAAAATCTTAGCATCATCAGCCGGTGAAAGAAATTTGAAACCGACCCAACCACGCAAGAGAAAAAATACCTCTGGTACATAACCCAAAATGGGTAGCCAGTGTGTATTTGCCTAGGTAAAGAGTGGAGTGGTACACCACTGATGGTATGAAAACCTCTTGACCAGGGCATTTAGCGCTAAGGTAGTCACTTCCTCCAGGCCAAGATCGTCCCCCAAAACCATTTTTCGTTGAGTCCAGTTTGGAGGCCACGATTTCTTAGAAGTAAATCTACAGGGAGCAGTCTTAGGGATAGATAGATCAGATCTACCACGAGGTGGTTTAATACCATCGTCGGGGCATAGGTGAATACCTCTATCAATGTTACACACAATAGGGACTCGTGCAGAGCACCCCGGAGCAGGTTTAGCAAAAGGTGGTAAACCTTTACGACAAGGTGATGAAGAAACTAGAGGTAGCATCGATTCCAAGGACAATAACTCCTTATTGGATAGGTGTCCATAGATTAAATTCATGGTAGGTGGATCAAAGAGTCCTGCCTTCTCCCAAGCCTCCTCGTCAACCACACTCATAAGTTCCCTAACGACCGCATCCATCATGGAGGCTATATAATACCAAGGAGGAATTGCCACCTAGCTCCCACTGTGATCTCCTCAGGGGGGGGAACCAAGGTAAGCCACAAGTCCAGAAAAAAATAGAGATTGCCAAAAAAACCACAGTAGTTCAGTCAGATAGGACAAGTTCAATAAAAACCCTGCCAAATCCAGGTGATAATCGGGAAGTCATAAAAGGTTTAAAAATAGTGAAGCCTCCAGAGTTAGTACTCCTCTGGCCCCTCCATACTAGAAGGAAAAAAGAAGCATAATATATGCACCTAAGGGGTCCTCCAGACACTTAAGGAGAGGTTCTAAGATAAAACAAATGGACCGCCAGAAACACCACCAGTAGTGGAAGCGCCCATAGTCTCCAAACACCAAGGTTCCAACAAGTGTATCCCGCTAGAAAAGTACCTAAACTAAAAGTGATAACGAGGAGTGTCGTCGAGACCGCTAGTAAAAAACACCGACGCCATTAGTGTCCTCCAAAGTGTTGCAGTTTTTCAAACTATCCAGTTCTTGCCCACTCAAAAATGTCAAGCCATAATTAATAATAATAATATAAGTTCTCTCTAGGCATGACTTATCATGAAATATATACATATTTTATCATGTTTCATTTGAAATTTTAACACCATGTGCATTAAGCAATTATTTATGAAAGCTTGATTTACGCAGTAAATATTATCCTTGATTGGTGTTTGGTATTTAATAAATTATTATTTCATAGAACAATGCGAGATATAAATGCTATTATGATTGGTTGTTATTTAATAAACTATTAATTCATAGTAAAATGTGATATATAAATGTTATTAAGTTGGTGTTTGTTGATTTTTATTAATAGTTTTTATTTTGATAGAATTGCAAATGCGGAAAACACAATTCACATATGATAATTAACAATCACACAGATAAGAAACACCAGGATTTCACGTGGTTCACCCAAATGTTGGGCTACGTCCACCAAGCATAGGCATCAGTTGTCTTATTATTCAGATCATGGGGATTACAACAGACTTGCAAGTTCTCTCATTACTCTCACTCTGTCGTATCTTCCTCTATGGGCTTACATGAATTTTTATACATTTACACAAGAAACTGATTATTAAATGCACTCCTATCCATATTCTAACTTGGTCTATTTTAGTTGCAACCAACACAAAATAATAGGATCCAAATCCATCCTTGGAAGAATTCATTGTCACCAAATCCCAACAATCTCCACCTTGACAACAATTAACCTGATACCTTGCTCCTTCCTTTTGTTCACCACCTTTTCTGCAAGCCAAGAGAAGCCAAGCACCATTGCAACTTCTCTAATAAAATTGGTTTCATGATCTTGCATGTGTGACTTGTACAACTTTGGATTTCTCGAGGGGTCACTCCACCTCCAACATGTCTTCCACAACTGTGTTGTGAGACATATTTAGTGATATATCTTCTTCTATCCAAGACACCTATAAAATATACATTACAATTATCACAGACCATCTCAGTGTAACCATTATAGGTGACATTTGTGCTTCTCAAATGCTGAAGCACCCATTTCACTACAGCACCTGGATCTGTCATGTATTTGACAACATCATTATCATGTGAAACATCTGATCTTAATCATTTCATCACATACAATAGACCTCCTACTGAACTTACACGAGACATAACCTTTTCTTATTTATAGACATGACCTATGCTTCAAGAAAACTTATAATGGAAAGCAACCAGAATAAAAATTGGTTTTACAATGTTCATACTGAACTCCAACCACATCTTACCATTACTATCTCTGTGTACTTCTATGCCCATAATTTGTTTTGTTGCTCCTTGATCCCTCATCTGAATTTTCATGTCCACCTGAGTCATTTTCTTACTGATTTTATTCACGCTTTGGCTTGTATCGAGCATATCATCATCAAATAACATCAAGATTGTGAATGTACTATAAACCGTATATCCATTCCTACCCTTTGAAAAATTATGACTCATTATGAAGGATTCAAACTTCTTGTATATTTTCCTGGGTACCAATAGGCCATACAACGAATTATCTAGCATGCAAACAAATTTATCGTTGTGATCTTGAATCAACCCTTTTGGTTGTTGCATACATACTATATCTCTGTCAATGATGACCTTGTGAGAAGTAGGATCCCACACACAACATCTGTTTATACCACCATCATAACTTACAGAGATATAAAACAAGAAGGAATTCAGAAATAAAGATTTTAAGTCTCGAAATGATTTACTGCTTACCGGTACCTGCAATTCTTTCTTTCTCTTATGACCTTGATGCTTCTGCCATAAACAAGAAGATACATCTGTCACTTCAAATGCTACTTGAGTACTCCCTTCCAGCTTATAAAGGTTATCAACCTTTGTTGCCTTCATCACTACTAAACTACCTTTTGACAATGTGAGTGCTCCACCTTGACCTGTATGCTTATATCCACAAGAATCCAACACTCCCAATGAAATCAAATTTGATTTAAGCTCAGGTACATATCTAACATCCGTTAATTCCTTAACAATACCATCGAACATCCTGATTCTAATACTGCCAACCACAAAAATTTTACAAGGAATACCATTTCCTATAAACACTACACCCTCATCAACAAATTGGTAAGAAATGAACTAATTTCTATGTGAGCACATGTGGTGGGAGGAACCTGAATCTAACTACCATTCTTGATATTGTAAATTACTAGAAATGGATAAAACTTGATCGGTAATAATTGAATTTGTTACAACCAAATTTTCTTCTTTCGTAGAGTTTTCCTCAAATTCCTTTCTCTCCCAACAATCTTTCTTGAGATGTCATATTTTTCCACAGTACAAACATTTTTCTTTACCCTTTTTGTGTCTTGACTTAGATTGAGAAAAAATTCTCTCATTCTTCTCTTTAGTTCGACCTCTGACCAGCATCGCCTCTGAAGTTGAGGTTTCTTGACTAGATTTTATCCTCATCTCCTCAACCAACAAAGCTCCCACAACATAGTCATAATCTAAAACATCTATTGAGATAAAGCTAATAGAGATGACTAGATTATCCCAAGGCTTAGGCAACGAACACAATAGTGTAATAGCCTTATCTTCATATTCGAATTTAACTTCTATACTAGTTAATTGAACTATAAGGGTATTGAAGGTATTTAAATGGTCAACAACTTTGTACCTTCTTTCGTCCTTAAACTGTACACCTGTCTCTTCAAGTAGAATCTTCTCATCAAGGACTTCATCATATATAGACTTTCCAAATTGCTCCATAAGCCCGATGTTGTATCTTCTTCTATGATATTAAACAGAACATCATCTGCCAACCATAAACAAATGGTACTAAGAGTTTTTACATCCAGATCTTCCCATTCCTCATTCTTCATGGTTGTTGGTTTCTTTGACTTGTCTACCAATGCCATTTTCAACCATTGTTGCACCAGTAAATCCCGCATCTTGAGATTTTAGAGCTCAAATTTTCTTTTACCATTGAACTTTTCAACTTCAAACTTCGAACTCTGCATCTTAGACATTAGCACAAAATATGCTAATGCCCAGATGACTACTTATAATAACCAAGGCCCTTTAAAAGATAATGTGGAAGAAAAAATGGTATACACACCACAAGGTTTAATAAAAAATCATTTTACCAACCTTTCCTTTTATTTAAAATAAAAAACACCTTTTTAAAACCTCCACCTTTTAAATATTATATTTAATCCCAAATATAATAAACCTTTACTCGATTAAAAAAAAAAAAATTTACTTCATCCACCCACGTGACTTTCAATGTTCACCCTTTTAAGAAAGGAAATTCGAGTTTTGAAAAACTCAAAAAATTCTGGTGACTTTAAAAACATGACCTTTCAAAAACATGTGAATTTTGAAAGGAGATCGTGACTTTGTTTTTAAAATGAGTCGTCGCACCTCTCGGTGCAGCTAGAGTGCTACTATCTCAAAGGGTCGTTGCACTATACCACATGGCTGGACCGCGATGGTTTGAGGATTTTAACTGCGAGAGAAGTTTAGCTAATAAGACATCGCACCCTTCGAGAGGAGGGACCTGCGACGATGTGGAAATCGATGCACCTCACACAGATGTTGTTGATCCTCTAAAATTTAATGCCCATGACAACGTCTCCTCTAATAAGCTCTGATACCACTTGTTAGAATTGCAAATGCAGAAAACACAATTCACATATGATAATTAACAATCGCATAGATAAGAAACACATGGATTTCACGTGGTTCACCCAAACATTGGGCTACATCCACCAAGCATAGGCATCGGTTGTCTTATTATTCATATCATGGAGATTACAATAGACTTGCAAGTTCTCTCATTCCTCTCACTCTATCGTATTTTCCTCTATGGGCTTACATGAATTTATATACATTTACACAAGAAACTGATTATTAAATTCACTCCTATCCATATTCTAACTTGGTATATTTTAGTTGCAACCAACACAGAATAATATGATCCAAATCCATCCTTGGAAGAATTCATTGTCACCAAATCGCAACATCTTTAACATAAGTTGAGGTTAAAGTGTTTGATTCATGTGTATAATAGTATTTCTTGAACGCATGTTGACATTAAAGTGTTGGATGCACGTACATAGAGTTCTAAGGGCTGAAGTATTTTATTTATAAAATTGAAGGGGAGAATGTAATAATAGTAACATTGCTTTTGCAAGCATGGTAAGATTATTGTTATTTCCAACTCTAACCAAAGAGTCTTTAAAAATTAATAAAGTTGGCACTAACTACTCCCTAGTTTTTCCTCTCACAATATGACCTACTATATTTACAATTAGTATAGAAGACTAGGTGGGTATCTTGGTTATGGAGAAATTAACCATTGAGCTAGATGGATACCTTGGTCATGTAGAAATCAACCATTGGGCATGCAAATAACACTAGTATAGACTGGGATAACTCAGGAGAAATCTTCCTTCCCGAGTTACCTTTTCGACAAGTTTTTCGGCGGCTCGCTTTTAAATTTTCGGCCCATCTAGAACTCTGATCGATTTTCTGAGCATCTGGGTTGGTTTAAAATGGGGAAAACCCCAAATATAATATTTTGAAATGCATGGAACTTTGATCGATGCAAAACTCAGACTACCCCTGAAAATATGAATGAATTTAGGCCCATTTTTTTGCGTGAAAAACAGGGCTATTTTCTCTGAGTTAGCCTACTCCATATTAGTATTATTAGTATTACTTGCTAGTGAAATGAATTACAAGATACAATAAAATTAAACTTGGATTCATTGTAGCCAAAACATAGGTGTTAAATTAGAGTAGTGTAATTTTTTGATATGTGGAAACATTTGGACTTTTTTGGTGTTTTAACTATTGAAATATTTGCAATGGTAGAGTGGTAGAGTCTTCCCTGCAAGCGCTCCACCTCCACCTTCACTATGTTTAACCCAAACCCTTTAAGACTTTAATACTACCCTTTAATTACATCAATGATTAACCCAAACCCTTTAAGACTTTCACTATGTTTTTATTTTTTTCTTTGACGTAGTTTTTTAAGATTTACTACATTAAACATCATATGTTAAATGTTGTTGATATTAAACATAACCCCAAAATTTGTGAATCATTTTCAATCAATTCATCTCAAGTGTGCAGAGGATCTTTAGCAATCTAAACTACACTGAAATATCTCTCTGGTATATGTATAGTCCATAAACACAACCTTGTTAAAATATAATGGGATTAAACAATGAGAAGACATCTTAACAAAAGGAAACTAAAGACTAATATAAATAATACATCTCTTAAATGACAATATTAAAGTATGAAGATTTTCACATTTCCTCATAATGTTGTTTGTAATTTTGGAAATCAACTGTGTATCGACAGTTTATTTCTGAAATTACAAACAACAAAATGACAATATTTTTTGATAACGTGATCATAGATACATGGATGTAGGTATCTAGAAAAGTTTCATATTTTCCCTACAAACCATGTTATCAAGATCCCACATACTAGAAGATGATTACTTTAAAATGATGTAGGTTTGTTTCTTTTTGGCATTAGCATTAGTCTAAGTTGCTTGGATTTTGTCTTCCATGAAAGAGTTAAGGGTATTAAATCAGATTTAATTGGAGAAGAATCATCTAACAATCACATTGGTATTGGATGAATTTTAGTTGGAGGGGAATTTAATGTCAATTCAAACTCAAGGTATCAGAGCATTATTATTGAATGCTTATAAGTAAAATGCATGTATCAAAATCCCATGAAGTGGTTACGTTGTCACTCGGGATGGGGAAACTCAAATTACCATCAATTATAGCACATGTGCAAATGATCAACATTTTCTTTGATTTTTGTGCAGTGTAGCCTATTGATCCCATCTCACTCAATCTTTTTTGTTGGATTACTGAGAGGGGGGTGAATCAGTAATAGCATAATTATAATCCTTTTTCTTCAAATGTTATATCAATGTAGAATTATTATCCAATGACGAGTAGTAAGAAATAAACAATCACACACATACACAGTACACCAATGTTTTACGTGGAAACCCAAATCGGGAGAAAACCACAGAATGTTTTTTCTTATATGTCTTGAAGAATTACATTCATTGGAAGCACCAACTTCCTTTGTTTTCCAGCTGCAACTAGAAGGAGGCTCAAATCCCCTAGTTTCTCAGGCTACAACCTGAGGGAAGCTCCAACTCCCCAATTCTTTGGCTACAACCAGAAGGAGGCTACAACCCCCAATGTTCTCCAGCTACAACTGGAAGGTGGCTACAGCCACCTGTCCTTGCCCCTTCCTGCCACCCTAAAGTAGAAGTAGACTGATGGAACCACTATCACACTATCACTGTGAGATATACTATTGTAAACTTGTACCAATAAATCTGAACCATGCATCAACCATGCATTAACATGTACCTCAACCTGTAATCAACATCTACCATAAACAAGTGTATCAACCATGCACCAACCTATAATTAACATGTGCCATAAACAAGTGCATCCAACCATGTACCAAGTATGTACCAATCATGTGTCAACTACTCATCAACTATGACTCATCAATATGTACCAACATCATCAACTATACACCTCATGTATGTGCCAACTCATCAACTACTTGTCTCAAC
>ML793708.1:120457-143562 GCA_009831015.1 Picea engelmannii
AATAGACCTGGTGTATATGATCACATTCCTGCAAACCTTCCTTAACTTTAAAAACAAGAGACTAGCATTTTCATCAAACTTTTCTTTAGTCTCACATGCCTAGTTTTGGATTAGTCAACAACCCTAACTTGAAGTCATCATAAATTTGAACCTGTAATGTATAAATATCTGAAACTAATAAAAAATGTTCTTCAATGTGTTGTATGCAATTCCTCCAAGTGTCACTACTTGGAACCTCTCATAAAATGAGTTATAGCAAAAATGGCATACCTTGCTGAATTCTGGCTTATTCTAGAGAGTGACCTTGTAGAGAATGCCCTGCACAAAATATTTAATGAATTGATTTGAAACTGTTACACAACATACTATAGATGATACCCTAACCAATACATTTTTCCTCACTAAATTGGGATCGTTTATGAAGAAGTTATGACGTTTTTACACGAAACATTTGATTTTGACTAGTTTCAGGACTGGCAACAAACCCTATTTTCCACGGAGTGTAAATCCCAAAATACAATGACCCACAAGATGAATTTTTTACCATAGATACTTGGATATATTTTATCATTTGAATATAAATTTCAAGGTCTGAATCATTATAGAAACAAAGTTATAGAGAAAATGGTGAGATGACCTGTAAATAACATACCTTAGAAAGCACCATCGAAAGAATTTATCCTTCCTTGCATTTCGGCCTTCTTTTCTTCACCTTCACTCAGAATTCCGGTTTAGATATCCTTGGTTACCTCAGACACATATAGATATTTAATATGCTCAAGTGTGATTCAAATGAGAGAGCCTTTCCTCTTATTTATACTCTCCAAGTAGCTTCCTTAAAAACATCTTCTAGGTCACTTGGCCCACTTTCCTTATTTTAGGGTCCGGTCCACTTCTAATTTCTCAATTAAATTTATTATTGAAATAATTTCTTTTGTATTCACTTTGAATTATAATACACTCATCACTTCACTTTATTATTTACATTTTAAAATCTCTTAAACCACTTTGACTACTTTGACCTTTTGGGGCTTCTAGATGACATCTGAGGGTCCACCAACTTCGTAAGGCCATAACTCTCAAACCGTGAGGAGTTATGTACTCTCAAACCATGAGGAGTTATGTAACATTCTACATACCACCAAAAATGGAATGACATGTACTATCCATATAGAATAGTATTATCTAAAAATATATCATAACTCATACCATTACCCATCAAACAAACTTGTGTCCATTACCTAAACCTAGGGTCTCCAACTTCTCATGGCCATAACTCTCTAATCATGAGGAATTATGTGACCTTCCACATACCACCGGAAATCACATGACAAGAACTATCCATATAGGATATGTTCCTTGAAAAATTCACTTTACTTAATCTCATTATTGGACAATTAAGCCTGGGTTCTCTTACTCCACAAAGCGTTTTCTCGTGAGGGATTTCACCATAAGGGGACCACTTTGGAGTTCATCCATATTTACTTCTTATCAAACATGAAAAAACAATAATGAGTCATATTTACATCAAACAATATTGGGTCCATTACCCAAACCTTTGTGCTACGGGGCTTTCTTCAAGGGTTGACATCAATGACAACCAACCTTAATCAACATTTTTCACACTGTGATTGAGTTGTACCAGTTACCCACTAAAATGTCCCAATACATAACAATCACCCTCAATTCCCTCCTAATCCAATATTCCTCCCACAGTGCATCCATTTATGATTAAATTGTTACAATCTTATTCTTGGGGGCACTATACACGACTACCATTTGTATACGAATGAATAATAAACAATTTGAGTTGTTGAATGGATCCTCTATTGTTTATTCATCTATCGTCCAACAAAAACATCTCCTATCTTTAAGCATTGTAATCACTAGAACGATTCAACGTTCTCTTTCCCCCACTTCGGGGGTGTGCTAGCTTAGGTATAATCCAAGAAATATTAGTCATGATATAATTCATAAATATAAATAATATAATATTATTAGGAATTGTTGACCACTTTCATTCTAGGTGCCAAGTGTTTATATTGGATATGATTTCTTTTGTTCAGATTTGGAATCATATTTGATTTGTTTTTTTGTGGGCAGGAAGAGAGTTGTAAAGGAGTGATACATGTGTTTGAGTGAGTCTATAAGGTTTTTGATAAGCATATAGCATAAACAAATAAGGAACCCCTACCTTCTCAACAATAACTTCTCAAGCACAAAAATATTAAACAATATAATATTTGGTTTATAATTCAATTGAGGAATTTGATCTTGGTATCTTCTACAAAGGAAATTATTTTGATAGGAGAATGTGGATGTTTTTAATTGGGGAATGTAACATCCCTCTCTTGCAAGAACATGTTATTGACTTGTTATTTGAGGGCACTTGCGTGCAAGTGATCTGGTTTTAGTATATGGTTGTTTGTTCGCTTATGGATTCTTATAATGATGTAGATGGATTATGATGTTAGGTTATTTGATATCTATGTATTGACATATGTTATTGACAAGTTTCCCCTAAGTGTGCAGGACACTTGGTGGATTGAGGATGCCACTTACATCAATGGACCTTCTTGGACTCCGGATTTAGTCAAGGAGTGGACTGTATTGGTTTGGGTGATTTTTATTTATGCATATGTGACATACGATCAGGTATATTATGATGTTGTTTATGGATCATTAACAATGTTTCGTTGATGGATTGATCCGAAATCGGATCTAGAAGCCTGATAGGGCTTGAAAAATGTTCAAAAATGAAAGTTCTTGGAACGTGACGAAACTTGTGCCATTGCATCCGTCTCGTCTTCCTGATTCCGATGGTATATTTAATTTTTCAAACGGAGTCTGTATGGAGAAGATATCGCATTTTGTCCGAAAAGTCAAACAGGCAAAAAATTGCTAACTGTACAGTCTGTACGGACGCTGACGTGGCATGTCCGTATAGGAGACACATGGCAGGTCCGTACAGGTGACACATGGCAGCTCCAGGAAGTGACACGTGGCAGGCAGATTTGGACATTTGGGCGCACGGCTGGACCTATCCCGAGGTGACACGTGTCACCACTATAAGGGTGACATGTGGCATGGGATGACATCAACAGCCTACATGTCAGATGAAATGGCGTACGGAAGATGATGTGTCAGGTGGTGATGTGGCAAGCAATTATTGGTTGGTAGCTTTCGAATCATATGTTGACACGTGGCAGTTTTATGGGCAATGATTGGGTGCCACGTGGCCCAATCATGGGCTGCCACGTGGCACCCCATGGTTGGTTATTGGTTTATATATAAAATTGTATGGGTTAACCGGATTCGAACCGTGGACCTCTCTACCACCAAGTGCCTTAACAAATCCTGCCCAACCGTTATACCATGCATTAGTGCTTATTATATATACGGGTTTAAATTTATTTAAAGTTACAGTTTGTATTGTTTGGCGGGGGGATCGGGCTGGGGCTTAGCCCTGACCCGCGGTCTTATTGTTATGTATACGACCATACCTTTGTGTAAAGGTGCGCGGGGAAGTTCACACCTATTTCCAAACGGAATGCACGCGGTTCTATGTTTTACATATGACCACATTTCAAAAGGGCACGGGGCTTATTTGTGTAGCCCGTGGTTTCTTGGAACGCGCCATATGCCCATGACCAGGAGTGTGGAAATTGGTTTTAAAAATTGGTTTTTAAAACGGTTAGCGGTTAGCCCCTTTCTACATTTGCGCGCGGTCATATGACCATATGCCCAGGTGCTAGGCGGTTAGGGGCTGGAGGCACCCTAACCATTCTACGATTTGCACCGTTGGCGCGGTTGCACCCGGTGCTAGTTTTTTACGCTATATAATGCGTGTGAGCCAGGTTCAAAGGAGGGGAGTGCGTTCTGTAGAACGAGTGACAGCAAGCTTGAAGGGGAAAACTTCCAAGAGGCATAACTTCTTCATTTTTCGACCGATTGAAGTGCCGAAAGAGCCCAGATAGGGGTTTTTGACCGCTCCGAAGCCATTAGAGCAGTAAGAGCAGGGTTATACTGGAGGGAAACCAAGATAAAGCCATTTTGAAGCAGAGAAGATTTTGAGGAGGAGACGCTGTTGGACCATTTCTCAGAGCTTTAGACGTCCGTTTTGCATGCCGTTTTCTTTGCATGGTTCTAGAGATCTGGATGAACATGACTAGATCAGTCTTGTAGCCATTTGGCATTGCAGTGATGTATTTTTGAGCTCTTGAACATAAATAAATAAGCCTCTCCCACAGAGAAAAAGGCCCGAAGACGTAGGCAAAGTTGTGCCGAACTCCGTTATCAATCTGCGTGTTATGGTTTGCTGTCTTTTATTGCATTTCAGATCTGCACATGTATATGGCTGTTATAATTCCTCTTCTTTTCTCATTCTTTCACTAAGTTTCTCAAATGGTTAATTAACGCATGCAAAATTAAAACTCAACCATAAGTCATTAAAAGATCCCTACGGATCATGGATGCAGGTTGATGATTGCTTGCTAATCAGACTCACATAAGGATTAAAAGGTCCATGCACAACAACTAGATATCGAGGGAGAGGTGTGACAATATCCCCGTCACAACCTACTAGCACTCTTGCCGTGGCTCGAATTGTAGGTTAACGATTACCTAGTTCGAGAGATCCATGATGTCGTGAGGGGAGACTGAGACAGTTGCTCATGAATATTCTAAGGGGAACAAAATAAGGCAGCATCTGTATTCCTTAGAGGCCCTTAGTTTCTCACAAGGTCACCTATATGGATTATTGACTCCAAGGGTTGGAAAACTACCAAAACTAGTCAAAGGCAAGTGGCACCCTTGGAGCATGTAGTGTGTCTTGAAGGGAACATCACGTAATTCAAATTTTAATCAAAGGCAAGTGGCACCCTTGGAGCATGGAGTGCGTCTTGAAGGGCACATCGCGGTATAAAAAAAAATGGGTCAATTAATCTAGGCAGCCAAGAAAACTTGAGCGAATGATAAAGCTTAAATATTGAGCACCTGTTGAATTAATTAATTGCTTAATTAATTAACTAAAGAATGAACTTATTAAGCATAATCCCTAAAGGTATAGGCATTTGCAAATAAAGAATTAACTAAGCCTAAGTCTAAGTGAGTGAGAAGACTAAAAACTAAAAAATTTAAATTAAATGATGAGGGATGAAATAAATCAAATTAAGAATAAATGAAAATAAAAATAAATCTTAAGGAATGATTAATACACTTGTGCAAGTAAATACTAAATTAGAATTTTAGTTGAGAAAGGAATAAAGGATAAATGTGTAAGCATAGAAAGGTATATAGTCTAGTCTAACTAAAGAACTTTCCTAAATTAAACACATCTAAGTTTTAGAAAGGCATTATCCATTAAAGGGAAATAGAGGGAATAAAGGGACCACTAGGAGTGATTTTATTAGTTCTTTTAGGATGGGTGAGGGAAATTGACATTTATTTTAATCAAATTGTGGATTTATTGGTGAAACTAAGGGAATGGGTGACAAGTGTATGCGGGGGGGGTGTAATTCCTAATTAAAATTAAAAACAATGAATTAAATGTGCAAATGGAAAGTGGTCACTAAGAAAAATTCTATAAAAGAAATGGCTAAGGGGAAGAATGGGGGGATGACTGGTATGAGTAAGGCTATGCTACAAAAATTATGAGTGGTTTTACTTGTGAGAGTTGGGATACCCAACTCGAGAGACAGAGTGGTAGCTCTACCTTGTGAGGCGAGATGAGAGCTAGAGTCTTCTGGTTGCGGTTGTGTGTGGCCCATTTGTGGCTCAGGGGGCTGAGGGGGAAGAAGAGTACTCGTAGTGTTGGATGGGAGGTACTAGTGAAGTCTACACAGTTAGCAAGCTGGAAGTTGGATGGAGAGCAAACGAAAAATAATGTCTTCGACTTTGTTTCCTTTGGTTATGGTATTCCTCACTGAATTAGTAAATGCAATGTATTAAGTTTATTGTATTTTTATTGAATTCTTAATGTTTTAAGTGTTTCTTGTATATGTATTTTGGGGTATTCTCAACGTTTGTATTGCGTACAGTCTCTGTGTTTTCTATTTCACATTTTCCCAACGATTTTTGTTACGTTTGCCAAGCGATCTTGTTGATTTTTTCCCAGTGGTTGGGTCTCTTTAAACCTCTACGATTTCCTTGTTACCCGACGTTGTCTCCAATGCTCATCGATTATTTTTAACTTGTTACCCAACGATTGTATCTAATGCTCATTGTTTTTTTTTAACCTTTTTCTACCCAATGATTGGTATCCATTTTGCTCATCATTTGACTATAATCCCTTCTACAATCTGCCCACATTACTCAACAAATTCTTGCTTATTTTCCTCCGCAAAATTTGCATGCTATCCTCAACAAATTTCTGAAGTGAATACCCTCTGTGATTTCACCTTCCCTTAGCATTTGAAGTGATATCTTGACTCTGCTTTAACCTTAATTGAATTGATTTTTCATCACTGTCTTTGCATTGTTCACCATATTTTATCTATGAGTTTTGTATCCCTTTGCCCATAATTCGTGCCCTCCTGGCGTTTTAGTCACTGATTTATCTCTGTGTGGAAAATAAAATGTTGCCCAACTTGAGCTCCCTCCTGGCTTTTATTTCCCTTATTTTTTTCCTCTACACTTGCTAGCATTTTCCCCCAGTACAATGAGAGATTCACCTGGAAAATTCTCGTGTCTCTCCTCTGCAACTTTGGTTGATGACCTCTACATTTAACATTTCTCCCAGCATGTAGTGCCCTTGCATTTTAACATTCACTTAAAGTTTGTGTTTTCTTAACACTCAACAATTACACTTAACCCTCAACGTTTTTATGGACCTATCACTCAACGAAATTACAGTCTTAAACACTCAACGATTATGCACTTATCCCTCAATGTATTTGCAGTTGTAAACACTCAGCGATTATGCACTTATCCCTCAATGCGTTTGTTGTTTTAAACCTCAGTGTTTTTATGCACTTATCACTCAACGAAATTACTATCTGACACTCAACGATTTTTCCTTTTACACTCAACATTTATTTTCTCAGCCTTCTCTCTATGTTTTTCCCTTCCTTTATTATCTCTTCTAGGCTAGACTATCTGTGATAAGTGTAGAGACTAATAATCACACTCTCTCATTGTACAACGATGGTTCATTTCCAGTGGAGACTGTTTTTTCCCAAAATTTTGATTTTCTTCTTAAAATCAGATTTCTTCATAGACTTGTTAGAATGTTGCATTCCCTCCCTAAAGTTTCTGACTCCATTTCCATTAAATTGAGGTTGAGCTTACGTATTACAATTCCATCAATAGAGTAATAACTGAGGATTGGTTCTTCAACTGTTTCAAACAAGATCATTATTTTAAAGTGTATATCTAGCTATTTTATAGTATCTCAAGGTGGTCAACTTTAATGGGAGATATCATTGTAGTGACCTTTCTGAAGCATACGACTTAACATTCATACAATTTTATTTCAATATTAATTTCTTGATATTATGGTTTTGTAGCTTGCGCACAATTGCACTTGTACACCCAACTGTTTGTTCCCAAGTAGAGATGGAATTGCCTTGTCCACCTATTAAGAACCAGAATAGATATACAAATATAATCACCATAAATGTTGAATACACAATAGATCCAAAGGACAATATAAAATAAATCACACTTTATTATATCAAACCATTGAGGTAGGGAAACACCATACAATGGATCATATTATGGAAGGGATCCTCTCTTGTTCACTTGCTTCTTCGAGGGGGCATCCTCCTATTGAGCTACAACTCACAATACAATAATTATCTTCATGTCCCATTACATTTCTTGAACCCCTTTATATAGTGTTACCATCACCTAAGAACATTCTAGAGGAGGAATCTTCTAGAATTATAACCTTCTAAGAAGTCCTCTTACATTTATTATATCTAACTACCCATTTATTATATCTAGCTACCATAGTGGGTCTTATTTAATAATATAGTGGACCTAGTCCACATTACAATGAATGGCATCCACTATTATCACTATGGGCCCTCTAGGCCCCCACTACTATCTCTCTAACTACCTAACATTCCATCCCCCTTATGAAAGCATTGTCCTCAATGCTTGATGTACAACCATATACCAGGGTTCCATGGATAATTGTGGACCATAATGTTGAAGAAGACTGGGGAACCAAGGTCCCATGTAGAAAGGAAAGCCACCATGCTGAAGTAGTCCAACCGCCATTGTAAGCATGGGTCCCATGTCCAAGTTCTCATGTGAAATCCCCGTGGAAGATTTTTGAACCCGATAACCAAATCGAAATGATGCTTCAAATACTGACACATGTCATGTGGATCCAAATAAGAAGATCCATCCACATAGTGGAAAAGGGTCATAGCAGAATCTGGAAGGAATAATACCACTGTAGAATATGCAGGATGGAAACTGGTAATAATCATTGGCTCCCAATTTTTCACATTCATGCTCTCTAAAGAAGGTGGATTAGAGTCATCAAATAAAATATGAAAGTGGTTGTCATCCCAGAAATGACAACTATCCATATACCAATCATTGCAATCGGCCTCTAAATCATACCAAGCATATATTTCTTGATTATATTCATACATAATGTCCTCCATAAGAAATATCTCCTGCATGTTATCCAATGAATCTTGAATACTACAAAAATTATTAGTGAGTTCGTTTGTGAGGCCATCTACAAAGTCATCCAATTTGGCATCCAATGTGTCATACAATTGGGATTTGAATGCTTCGGTAATTTGTAGAATTGCTTTGAGGATTTGAGAGGAAATATCCATATGAGCACCCTATGAACCCTTCGGTCCCACAAGCGTCATGAAAAAACCAAAAAAATAGAACAATAAGTTATGGCAAAAAATCACGGCTTTTTCCGGAAAAACCCTGAAAAACTGTTGAATTTAAAATGCTCATAACTTCACTTCCTGGACTCTATTTCAGCTTTTTTTATTTTTGAAATTGGGTATTTTTCCAAGAGGAATTCAAATAACCAATTTTTTTTGATAAATTCATCTTGTAAAGCCTCATATCTGAACCTGAAGTGCGCAACCCTCTTTTCTTTCTAGAAAATTTCTACAAAAAGAGAAAAAACATTCGTGCCTTCTTTGGCCAAGGAAAGTGCTCTGATACCACTTGTTAAGAACCAAAATAGATATACAAATATAATCACCACAGATGTTGAATACATAATAGATCCAAAGGACAATATAGAAGAAATCACACTTTATTATATCAAACCCTTGAGGTAGGGTAACACCATACAATGAATCCTATTATGGAAGGGATCCTCTCCTGTTCACTTGCCTCTTCGAGGGGGAATCCTCCTATTGAGCCACAATTCACAATACAATAATTATCTTCATGTCCCATTACATTGCTTGAACCCATTTATATAGTTCTATCATCACCTAAGAACATTCTAGAGGAGGAATCTTCAAGAAGTAGAACCTTCTAAGAAGTCCTCTTACATTTACTATATCTAACTACCCATTTATTATATCTAGCTACCATAGTGGGCCTTATTTAATAATATAGTGGACCTAGTCCACCTTACAATGAATGGCCTCCACTGTTAACACTATGGGCCCTTTGGGCCCCCACTACTATCTCTCTAGCTACCTAACACCACCATGATGTTTAGAAGGATGTCGGGGCTAGGGATCCTTTTATGATGTGCAAGGATTTCCTTACTATGCACCTTTATCGCCCACCTTGACCACTCCCAAGGTTTTGATGCTAGTAACTTGGGCACAAGGTTCAATGTGTTATTGTAGTCGGTCTAGTGCTGTAATTTTCTTAAATGGTAGTTGCGTCAATCAATGGATATGTGTTATCATAGATGGGCCATTGGTGGAATGCTTCGCAAAAGGTATTTGCGTCAGTTATTGATTTGTGTCATTTGTAGTTGGTCCTTTGTTAGAATGTTTCTCAGGTGGCCCTTGCATCCTTTAAATCGATGTATGTTGTTGTGGTAGAATTATTGCGCCATGATATGTATAGATGATTGAATTGATAATTAAATTGCACCATGGTTAATGTTGACTTACAAATGTTAAGTAATTATAATATTTTGTGCCACTAAAAGAGATGTATTATATTTGTGCCATTAAATGAGTTGACGTATGATCATTAAGTGATGATATCTCTTTATAAAATAGCTAATGATTACTCTTGCGCCTTGATTAAAAGTAATAATTACTCTTATGCCTGTAATCATGTTGACCCGGGATCATCTAGAAATGTGTTTAATCTTGCACATATGTATAAGGTTGACTTAGGATTGCTTTAGCAACCAATGTACCCTTACTCCACAAAAAAGGTTATTGAATAATGGATTGATCAATGATTTCCTTTGCGCAATAAGTTAGGCTAATGTTAAGTAATTAGATATCTTGCACTATGGAATAATGATGATTCATAAATGATTACACTTTTAGATTACTCGCGCGCATTGTAATAATTTTAATGTATGATTTCATGTGTGATTATATTATTTATGTGCATTGAAATAATATTGATTATTGTTGAGTTCAATGATTGGTTATTCGTGTGCCTTGAAGTAAAGTAGATGTCTTCTTTGCACCTTGAAAATAAATTAAAGGTGATTGTACTTGCACCCTTAGAACAATGTTTTCATATGATCGATTTATTAATTAAGTTCTCTTGCGCATGGAATTTATGTTACGTGTGATGGTTTATTAGAATGCTATTGCACCATTGATTATCGTTAATGTTGATGATTTAGCATATTTGGATTTGGACTTGATTGTGTTAGTGGGATGTAGACACCTCCTTGTTCCTTAGAAAAATCGCCAACCCTAAGACCTTAAATGATCAAAATAAATTGGATCCTAGCCGTGAGTGTTGCTTATGTGTCCTGGAGGTCATAACCTTGCAGAGTAGGTTGGGTGGGTAGTCATTTTAATATTCATTATCTGGTTGATCATTGTTTATAAACTGTTTCAAGATGATTGTGATGTGCTAAGCGGTGATGCCATTTATGTTTATGTGTCGCTATCCTTTTTGTTGATGTGTTGAATGCGTCATTATTGATTTCAATGATGAGTAGCTAGTAATGCTCTTACTTATGATGTCATTGATTTTGTGTTGCTATGATTTGTATTGTTGACGTTAATTTCCTAATGCAAAAAAATAAAAATCACCTCTTATGCTCCGCTTTCCTAGTCGTAATGGAGGGGAAGTTACATATGATGTCAGAGTAGGTTCAACCCTACGACTATGGATTGTCACACCTTCCATTGTATTAAACATTTGATTAATAAATTAGTGCTAATTAAAATTTTAAACATGTCCATGTGGTAATCATGGTTAGAGAATGTTGTGGAGGTTCACGATGTGGTACTAGGGAAGGATATGCAATGTCTCCAGTAGCACCCATGCCAAAGGGGTCTAACCCCCAAGAAGAAAAACCAGTCATTGGGTGTGAGAAGATTTGTTGTGGGGGATGCGGTTGTTATGACAAGGTCCTCTCAGAGGATGTTAGAGGACTTGATTAACCACCTAGATAGAGATGAGGCTAGGGCGCCTATACCCAATGAGGGTTCGCAGTGCACTCCATCTAGTAGTGGTATCATTCACATAGAACTCGAGAAGGTTAACTTTTTGAGTTCATGGATGCCACCGACAGCTCAGCCGCCAAGGCATGGTTGGAGAACATGATGATGTGCTTCACTCTTTTCGGTTACAACCGCCAACATGAACATCAGCATGGTGTCCTTCAAATGAAGGGGATAACTCTTCTATGGTGGAAGACACTCCTACCTAAACTAAACATGGTTGTTGAATCCATGTTATGGGAACAGTCTAAGGAATGGTTCTGGGAGAAGTAACTGTCAGAGGAATTCATTGAACGCCATCTCAATGAGTTCAACGCCTTATGATAGGGTGGTCATATGGTGCTAGAGTATCAGACCAGATTTATGGGGCTACTTTGGTATACCATGCATCTGAACACGAGGTAGTTGGAGATCAACAAGTTCGTGTTCGACCTCAAATCCAACTTTTGTACGAAGGTGAGGATCCAAATTCCTCGGACATTGGATGATGCAGTCCAGTAGGCCTCATAACTAAGGAAGAATTGACCAGCGGGAGTCAGGGAAGGACTCCTGGAAGACCATATGGACGAACGACATCAGGTGTGTAGAAGCATCAAACACCAGCCGATCAAGACTTCGGGGTATCAAGATATGTCTAAAGTACCCTTGTTCATGAAACTACGACGACATGATCCTCAATAGAGAACTCCCTACAGGGGACCACCGCATCAATGACAAGACTGCCAATAGCTACATTTTAGGCTTGTCAGCAAAACATACTAGGATCTTAGGCTGGTAGGCTAGTAGCTTCTACTTCAGGGCCATGAGTACTGGACTGGAGATGGGTGCTAGATATGTGGAGAGCCACCTTACAAACAAGACTGTCCGGTTGAAAAGGCCATAGTGTCCGGGTCAACAGGACACACTATCATTGTAGAGTTGGGCAAGGCCCACAAGATTTATGACCGCGATGAATAACTTCTAGGCCGAGCACCAATCTATTGTGCTAATGACATCAGGTAAATTTGCAAAAGAGTATGCACAAAGGATGCAAGTTATACACAATCTTAGTGCTAATGAAAGTGGCGAGGTAGAAGGATTGGAATACCTTCCATTACTATGAGTGTTGATGACATGTTTCCAGAAGAGTGACCAAGCTTTTCGCTTGAAAGAAAGATGGATTTTACCATCGACTTGAAACCTGGAACCAGACCGACAACAAGAATGCTTTATCAGATGTCGACACCTGATATACAAGAGTTGAAAATGCACCTGAAGGAGTTGTTGGACCTAGGACTTATACGTCCAAGTGTGTCACCTTGGGGTTCACCTTTCATTTTCATAAGAAAGAAGGATGGGTCGTGGAGACTCTGTATTGACTATTGTCAATTGAACAAGGAAACAATCAAGAACCAGTATTCATTTCCTAGAATAGATGATTTGTTTGATCAAATGAAGGGCGTGATGGTGTTTTCAAAGATTGAATTGAGATCAGGATATATATAGTTACATATCAAGGAGGAAGACATTCCTAAGACTACATTCAAGACGAGGTTTGGGCATTATGAGTTTATTGTTTTACCATTTGGAATGATAAATTCCCCAGGGGTATTCATGAGCTTGATGAATGGGATGTTCCGCGAATACTTGGACAATTTTGTTCAAGTATTCATTGATGACATTTTGATAATATCTCGAATGATGGAAGAACATGATGAACATTTTCTCTTGGTACTACAGTTTTTACGAGAGAACAAATTATACGGGAAACTGTCAAAATGCTCTTTTATCAATCGAGAATTCATTTTTTAGGGAATGTTATCTCCAATGAAGGCATCGGTGTGGATCCAATGAAAGTAAAGGATATTATGGAATGGCCTATGTCGATGAACATACCAGAAGTACGTAGCTTTATGGGTTTAGATGGATCTTATCGATATTTCATCGAAGGTTTTTCGAAGATAGCAAATCCGATCACAAAATTTTAGAAGAAAAACAAGAAGTCTGTATGGACCAAGAAATGCGCAGACTCATTTCGAAGGCTCAAGGAGATGTTGATGATATTGCCCATACTAAAATTCCTCGACATGGACGAGGACTTCTTGGTGTGCACAGACACATCCAAGGAAGGCTTAGGAAGAGTTTTGATGTAAGATGGTCGGGTAATCGCTTACATCTCAAGGAAGTTAAGAAAGCATGAGGAGAACTACATGACATACGATTTGGAGTTATTAGCCATTGTGTATTCCATGAGAGTGTGGAGACACTACCTGATTGAACGAAAATTTGAACTAAAAACAAACCATTGTGGTTTGCAACACATTTTTATGCAAAGTGACTTGAACACGCGACAAAGGCATTGGTCTTAACTGCTTAGCGAGTAGGATTTTGAGATTACCTACATAAAAGGAATAGTGAATAGAGTGGCATATGCGTTGAGTCAGAGACCACACATATTCTCGGTGATACCTCTTAGACGAATCTTCAAGAAGATATTCTAACTATACAATTCAACGATGACTGGTATAAAGAGGTTAGGGAAAATATCAGAGAAAACACCATGATGGTACCAAGGTTTGAAGGTTACTTGGACAGGGATGGATTTTTGAGGTACGATGACCATATTTACATGGATCCTAATGATGAATTAAGAATTTTTGAACTCAAGTGAAGCTCGTAGAGCTGTATACATGGCTCATCTAGGAGTCACGAAGATGAGGGAAGACCTTAATCCCTTATTCTTTTGGAAAGGAATGAAGGAGGACATAGTCAAATACGTGGTGAGATTTCTATAATTTCAGCAAGTGAAGGTCGAACATAGATATCTGACAGGATTACTATAGCCACATGCTATTCCAAAATCAAAATGGGAGGTCATTTTGATAGACTTCATTGTGGGATTGTTGATGACGGCAAGGAGGCACGACTCAATTTTCTTGGTAGTTGACACTCTGACGAAGAGTGCACATTTTATCCCTATGTGTATGACATATCAGGTGCTAGCCATAGCTAGATTTTTTATCAGAGAGATTGTGAGATTTCATGGTGTGCCTAAGAGGATCATATACAATCAAGGATCGATGTTTACAAGATGATTTTGGACTAGTTTCCAAGAGGCCTTGGGAACCCAACTTAACTTTAGTACCATGTATCACCTGAAGACAGATGGGCAGGCAGAAAGAATGCACCAAATCTTGGAAGATATGTTGTGTATGTATGCGATGGACCAACAGAAGCATTGGGAAGAGTTCTTGCCACTGGTAGAGTTTGCGTACAACAACATCTATCAAAGAACCATTAAGATGGAACCATTCAAGTTTCTTTATGGGCGACTGTGTCAGATGCCTTTGAGCTGGGATTGACTTGAGAATAGTGTCCTGGTAGGACCATAAGCGATCCAATAAATGGAAGAGAAAATGAAAATGATAAGACAAAGGATTAAAGAAGCACAAGATCGACAAAAGAGTTATGTCGATGCGGGTCGCGTTGACCATAGTTAAGAAGTTAGTGATCAAGTCTTCTTGCAGGTGAAACTGCAAAAGATTTCGATCAAGTTTTGAAAGGGTTCTAAACTCTCTCCTAGGTTTGTGGGACCTTTCAAAGTGGTAGAAAATAAAGGACCCATGGCCTGTCGACTAGCCTTGCCTGATTCTTTGAGGCGTATGCATGATGTTTTGCATGTATTTGTTTTCAGACATTTTGTTAGTGAACCTACACATGTGATTGAAATCAGTTCTTTGCAGGTGTCGGATGAGGGTGCACTCATGATGGAGCCAATTAGCATCCTGGACCATCTCATTCAACAACTACGACGTCGAACAGTCGATCAGGTCAAGGTCCAGTGGGACAATTATAGTCCACACTTGGCTACCTGGGAAGACACATATGATATTGTGCGCCAATAGTTTCCTTATTTGTTTGATAGTTAGACATTTAGATCTTGTCAGATTCGTTATTACTGCATTTATATACTGTCAAACTTTAGGACGAAGTTTAAAACAAGAGCGGGTGAATGTAAGATCCCTCTCTTGCAAGCACATGTTATTGAGTTGTTTTTTGAGGGCACTTGCGTGCAAGTGATCCAATTTTAGTATATGGTTGTTTGTTCGCTTATGGATTCTTATGATGATGTAAATAGATTATGATGTTAGGTTATTTGATATCTATGTATTGATAGATTCTATTAACGAGTTTCCCCTAAGTGTGCAGGACACTTGACGGATTGAGGATGCCACTGGCATCAATGGACCTCCTTGGACTCTGGATCGAGTCAAGGAGTGGATTGTGTTGGTTTAGGTATTTTTTATTATGCATATGTGACATATGATCAGGTATATCATGATGTTGTTTATGGATCATTAAAAAAATTTCGTTGATGGATGAAGGCTGACAATTTCTTGCTAATCAGACTCACATAAGGAGTAAAGAGGCCATGCAAAACAACCAGATTTTCAGGGAGAGGTGTGACAACAACCCTATCACAACCTACTATCATTCTCGCCATGGCTAGAATTGTAGGTTAAGGATTAACTAGTTTGAGAGATCCATGATGTCGTAAGGGGAAACTGAGACAGTCGCTCATGAACATTCTAAGGGGCATACAATAAGGCAGGGTACTTATTCCTTAGAGGCCCTTAGTCTCTCACAAGGTCACCTGAATGGAGTATTCACTCCAAGGGTTGGACAACTACCAAAACCAGTCAAAGGCAAGTGGCACCCTTGGAGCATGTAGTGCATCTTGAAGGGCACATCGCATAAATAAAATTTGAATCAAAGGCGAGTGGCACCCTTGGAGAACGGAGTGCGGCTTGAAGGGAACGTCGCGGTATAAACAAAATGAGTCAATGAATCTAGGCGGCCTAGAAAACTTGAGAGAATGATAAACCTTAAATCTTGAGCACATACCGAATTAATTAATTGATTAATTAATTAACTAAAGAATGAACTTATTAAGCATAATTCCTAAAGGTCTAGGCATTTGCAAATAAATATTTAACTAAGCCTAAGTCTAAGTGAGTGAGAAGACTAAAAACTAAAAATTTTAAATTAAATGATGAGGGGATGAAATAAATCAAATTAAGAATAGATGAAAATAAAAATAAATCCTAAGTAATGATTAATACACTTGTGCGAGTAAATACTAAATTAGAATTTTAGTTGAGAAAGGAATAACCCATAAATGTGTAAGCATAGAAATGTATCTAGTCTAGTCTAACTAAAGAACTTTCCTAAATTAAACACAACTAAGTTTTAGAAAGGCGTCAGTCATTAAAGGGAAATAGAGGGAATAAAGGGACAACTAGGAGTGATTTTAGGAGTGCTTTTAGGATGGGTGAGGGAAATTGACATTTAATTTAATTAAATTGTGGATTTATTGGTGCAACTAAGGGAACATGTGACAAGTGTTTGGAGGGGGGGGATAATTCCTAATTAAAATTAAAAAAAAAACTGAATTAAATGTGCAAATGGCAAGTGGTCACTAAGAAAATTTCTATAAAAGAAATGGATGAGAGGAAGAATGGGGGGATGTCTAGTATGAGTAAGGTTATGCTGAAAAAAGTATGAGTGGTTTTACTTGTGAGAGTTGGGATACCCAGCTCGAGAGACAAGGAGGTAGCTCTACCTTGTGAGGCGAGCTGGGAGATAGAGTATTATGGTTGCGATTGTACGTGGCCCCTTTGCGACTTGGGGGGTTGAGGGGAAAGAAGAGTACCCCTAGCATTGGCTGGGAGGTAATGGTGAAGTTTTCATGGTTAGCAAGCTGGGAGTTGGACGGAGCGCAAGTGTGGAAGAGCGTGTTTGACTTCATCTCCTTCGGTTACAGTATAACTCACTGAATTAATAAATGCAATGTATTAAGTTTATTGTATTTTTATTGAAGTCACAATGTTTTAAGTGTTTCTTGTATATATGTTTGGGGTATTCTCGGCGTTTGTATTGTGTACAGTCTTTGTGTTTTCTGTTTCACATTGGCCCAATGATTTTTGTTACCTTTGCCTAGTGATATTGTTGATTTTTTCCCAGTGGTTGGGTCTCTTTAAACCTCTGTGATTTCGTTGTTACCCAATGTTGTCTCCATTGCTCATCGATTATTTTTAACATGTTACCCAACGATTGTATCTACTGCTCATCGATTTTTTTTTAACCTTTTCTACCCAATGATTGGTCTCCATTTTGCTCAACATTTGATTGTAATCCCTTCTGTGATCTTCCCACATTACTCAACGAATTCTTTCTTGCTGTCCTCTGCAAACTTTGCATGCTTTCCTCAACAAATTTGTGAAGTGAATACCCTCTGCGATTTCACCTTCCCTCAACATTTGAAGTGATATCTTGAATCTGTGTTAACCTTAAGTGAACTGAGTTTTCACCAATGTCTCTGCATTGTTCACCATCTTTTACCTCTACGATTTGGAACCCTTCTCCCAGAATTCGTGCCCTCCTGGCATTTTAGTCTCTGATTTATCTCTATGTGGAAAATAAAATGTCACCCAACTTGAGCTCCCTCCTAGCGTTCATTTCCTTTATTTTTTTCCTCTACGTTTGCTAGCATTTTCGCCCTGTATAGTGAGAGATTCACATGGTGAATTCTCTTGTCCCTCCTCTGCGACTTTGGTTGATGAACTATGCATTTAACATTTCTCCCAACATGCAGTGCCCTTGCATTTTAGCATTCGCTCAATGTTTTTGTTGTCTTAACACTCAACAATTGCACTTAACCCTCAACGTTTTTATGCACCTATCACTCAGCAAAATTACTGTATTAAAAACTCAATGATTATGTATTTATCCCTCAGCATGTTTGTTGTCTTAAACACTCAGCGATTATGCACTTATCCCTCAACGTGTTTGTTGTTTTAACCCTTAACGTTTTTATGCACTTAACACTCAACGAAATTACTATTTGACACTTAGCGATTTCTCCTTTTACACTCAACGTTTTTTTCTTGTCCTTCTCTCTGTGTTTTTCCCTTCCTTTATTATCTCTGTTGGGCCAGACTATACGTGAGAAGCATAGGGACTGACAGTCATGCTCTCTCCCTGTATAACGACGATTCATTTCCAACAGAGACAGTTTTTTCTTGGGTGCGTAGTCATTTTAATAATCATTATCTGGTTGATCATTGTTTATAGACTGTTTCAAGATGATTGTGATGTTCTAAGCGACGACGTTATTTATGTTTATGTGTCGCTATCCTTTTTGTTGATGCGTTGAATGTGTCATTATTGATTTCAATGATGAGTAGCTGATAATGCTCTTACGTATGATGTTGTTAATTTTGTATTTCTATGATGTGTATTGTTGACGTTAATTTCCTAATGCAAAAAAATAAAAATTCACCTTTTATGCTTCGCTTTCCTAGTTGTAACGGAGGGGACGTAATAGGGAATGTGGGCATCTAGAATATTTTGTTGCGTCAATGAATTTCATAGTCTTTGTCTTTGTGGATACTTTCATAACCGAGCATTCTAGGGATTTGTTGGAAGTGTCCACCTCATCTATTGGCAGAGGTATGAGTTTGCTCCCTTTCTCTTTCTGTGTGACAAGGCCCAACCAAATCACACGACTAGAAAGTGGGTACAATGCCATCTGTAACGTAAGATCTAGTTACGATGTTGGGATCAATGCAATTGAATACTAACAGTAAAATATTATGCAATACCCACCAACAAAAATATTAATATTTGTAAAATAGTTTCATGCTAAGTGTCAAGTATAATTAGAATTTACATTTTGTAATCCCTTGCCATCCCTTGCCATGCATCGATTGTTCTCTTGAGTAAGAATTCATAAATAATAAAAAAAAAATCATGAAAGATTCACATATTCTAACTACCTTAACTCCACAACAAAACACTATATATAAATCTTAATCATAACTTACTGAATCTGAATCAAAACAAACACTCACAAATTCTGAAAACAATTTCGTTGATAATAACATCGTTAAAACACAATATCCAATAAGTATTAACAAAACAAAACATTTTCATTAAACTAGCCAAGGACTTGTTATTTTGCACAACTTCTTATTATCGTGAATGCTCATTTAAATATTTAGAATATGATTGCTAAATTTTTTGCGTTCGGTGATAACCAGGGATCAAATTGGAAGGGAAGAGTTATATTTCAAATTGAAGGGCTAACTTTATTATAACCCTTATAAATTGACATGTTAAAATAAATTATTCTTTTCATATGAAAATTAAAAAACAATTAAAATTTCACCTATAAAATAACTAGCACAGTCACATAATTGTGATTGATGAACACCCAAAGGCATATGAAACGTGCAGACTGCTAAAATGCAGGGACATGCGAGGAAATTCGTGGTTAATAATTCAAACGTGGTAATGTTAAACGTTAATCATTTAAACATGGCAATCATATAGTGCTATAGTAATTTCACATTCATTGATTTGGGAGGACGACTAAGAATATTTTAGCATCTTTAATTGTTAGTCATCAGATTATAATTTTAGATTAAAAGATGATTAATTGTGCCTATTGCCAATAGGTATACGCCTTTCGGTGTAATTATTTTATAACTCATTCATTATAAAAAAAATTAACTCTTAACTTATTATTCTACAAACATAACTTATTAATTAAATTAAATTCAAAGAATTTGACACAACTTCATTTTTTGTTAATTCAATACATATAATAATAATATTTTGCACATTCCTTCATAGTGCCTTCATTCCTCTCCATGAATATCATTATATCCAATAATCTATCTTAAAATTCACCATTATAATGATTTAACAATTACAAAATAAACATTATAATTAACAATTTTTAACATTTTTACCAATTCCATTATATCCTTATCTACATTAATCTAGTTGAAATTTAACTTATAATTAAATCATTCTAATTAGATTCCATAATTTATTAAATCTAACATCATAGAAATTGTGCATATATATATATCATATCTCTATCAATTCTTTTATTACTAATTGTAACTTTTCTTTAATTTAATTTACTTAACAGAAAATTGCACACAACAATAATTCAACTAAATGTTTTTTTGCTTCCTTTTATTGAGTAAAGTTAAACATGTACTTGTTAGTTGATTTAATTTCTTATAATTATATAATTAATTAACTAAAATTAAAAGAAAAATAAATTAATAATCTACTAAAATTAAAATAAACATAATTAATAATCAACTAAAACTAAAATGAACATATTAATATACAAGCTATAAACATTAACAATTAATTAAAATAAAATTAATTAATAAAATATTCAAAGATAAATTTTAGTATTGATAAAACAATATAATTTGATAATAACCTTTTACACATGAAATGGACAAGTATGGACCAACATTTTTTAGTAATTTAAAATAAATCATAATTAACTAACTAAAATTAAAGATACATAAACTAATAATCAATAAAAAAATACAGATTAATAATCAAATAAAATTAAAAAAAACATAATTAATAATCAACAAAACTAAAATAAACATATTAATATCGAGGATACAAACATTAAAAATTAATTAAAATATATTAAATTAATAAAACACTCACTCATGCTCGATGATATAGTGGAGAAGAAATGAGCAGGGCGAGAGGGCAGTGGCAACACAAAGTTTTTAATCAATTTTTGCATTAAAAAAACACATCTGAAAAGGACAAACAATTTGGGTAATTTAAAATAAATTGTATAATTAATTGATTAAAATTAAAAGAAATATAAATTCATACTAAAATTAAAAACATAATTAATAATCAACTAAAACTAAAATAAACATATTAATATACAAGCTACAAATATTAGCAATTAATTAAAATAAAACATTCCCATGGGATGATTTTGAAATAAACATATTAATATACTAGTTACAAATATTAGCAATTAATTAAAATAAAACAATCAAATAGGATGATTTTGAATAAATTCATGTGAATATGTTTGGAGGACACCAATTTGTTTAAATTCTTCGTTGGCTTGACTACTTCTAAAATGATTTTATATCTCATTTATTACCAATTTGATATCCTCTAATGTACTCGAGGGAATTGCTACGGCATTTATGATTGATATAGAGTGGATTGGTTCAAGAACCCACAAACCGACGATCCCAAACATATGTTTTGTAGAAACAAAAAAAGTACATCAGAAGGTTCACTAAGAGTAGCTCACAGGAGCAAGAGCCGCCATACACAAGGCACACAAACAGATGACACATAGCAACAGATCTCTATATAAGGATCTAGCTTACGAAATACTTAAGGAGCTCTATATAAGGATCTCGCTTGACTAGTTCTAAAGAAGTTTTCAGCAGGCATACGGTGCTGAATCCGAAGAGAAAGAAAGGGAGTGATCTCAAATTTCAATGATATTCAAAGCCTATCTTTGTTTTTCTTGCTTCTTGGTCAAGAGAAAGAAAAGAATTATGAACTGAATCAACTACGTTTTTATTGGTGGGTCTTCTGCTGAGCTCTCCACTCGAGTGAGTAGGTAATAGTTTGGTGTTGTATATGATATTTTCACTTATATCCTGCGGGGATAAACACAAGCCACACTAACATATATTGGGACAACCTACGAATACAAATATACATCTCCCTAGAACAAACACGATGATACTGGAGAAGAAACAATATTGTGGAGAATAAATGAGTCGGCTAGATTCTCCGTATAGAGGAACAAAGATAAACCTACAATAGAACAAAGAGGAACAAAGATAAACCTACAACAGAACAAAGATCGAGAACTTGGGAAGGGTTTCCTTGACAAAAGAAATTGACTTACAGTGTGTAGTAATATATCTCTCAATTTCGAATTCACAACGCTAGTTGTTGCTCGTGTTTAGAGAATTCACTGGTTGTTGCTGGTGTTTAGAGAATTTACCATTTGATCTTTCATCTCTATGAGTCTAATAAATAGAATATGCATGCATGCATGAGATCCATAAAAAGAGGATTGTATTGTAGAAAAAATATAACAATTCTTTTTTGAACTGACTTGACATATGAAAAATTGGTAACATTCTTTTTTTTATTACTAAGATATAGAGAAAAACATTCTTAACATTAATTTTTTATTACTAAGATATAGGGGGAAATGACTAATAAACGAAAAAACTTATAAAAACAATAAAAAAAAAAAAGTAGAACTTATTAAGGAAATTTCGAACCCATAAAAACTATGAAAAGTGAATATATTAAGAAAATTTTTCTTTCCCTTCAAATGAAAAAATATGAAATAATTTCTATTTCAAATTTAACAAGTGTATTTTTATATTAATTTTCATTCGCATTGAAAATAATTTTAAACCTTTCTATGAAGGGCTACATGGCTCTTTTAGGGCAATGAAGACCTCAATTTTGATCCACTGGTAACTTTAGATATCGATTCCATGATCATTGCTAATTTCTTTTAATATATAAAATCGCAAACTAAGTGCAAATAATTTATATCGCGGTCAAGGATTCCAGTAGGATAGTGCGAGTAGTAGGTGAGAAAGGGAGTGAAACATGGTTGGTGGAGGTAGCTAGTTTGCCAAT
>ML793708.1:152521-168793 GCA_009831015.1 Picea engelmannii
GAAATCGTCTATAAAAAGGGGAAGCAAAATGTTGTGGCAGATGCACTCTCAAGAAAGGATGAAGATGTTGAGGCCCTTCTCTGTGCTATCTCGATCATCCAACCCGATTGGATAATAGAAGCAAGGGATGAATGGAAGAATGAAAAAAAAGTGTGGACTCTCATTCAAAGATTGCAGCAGGATTCCAATGCATCAGATACATTTACATGGAAAAATTATTCACTATGGTATAAAGATCGCTTATATTTATGTAATAACTCCCAACTCAAACAAAATGTACTATTGGAATTGCACACCTCTCCAATAGGAGGGCACTCAGGATTTTTGAAAACCTACCATAGAGTCAAGAAGGATTTTTTTGGGAATGGCCTTAAAACTGATGTTCAAAGGTTTGTGGTAGAATGTTTGGTTTTCCAACAAAATAAGGTGGAAACAATTAATACCCCGAGTCTTTTACAACCATTAGCCATCCCAAGTCAGCGCTGGGAGGAGGTTTCCATGGATTTCATCACAGGGTTACCGAAGTCCGAAGGAAAGAGTGTCATCATGGTGATTGTTGATAGACTGACCAAGTACGCACATTTTTGTGCACTCTCTCATCCCTTCAAAGCTAGTACAGTTGCCACCGTATTCATGGAGATAGTTCAAAATCTACATGGCAGCCCAAAGATTATTGTTAGTGACAGAGATCCCATCTTCACTGGACATTTTTGGACAGAATTATTTTCTTGTTTGGGTACTCAATTGGCTCATAGCTCATCCTATCATCCTCAACCTGATGGACAAACTGAGATAGTGAAAAAATGTCTGGAAGGATACGTTCGTTTCTTTGTCTCTGATAACAAGCACAATGGCTCAAATGGTTACCCTTGGCAAAATGGTGGTATAACACTTCCTTTCATATTGCAACAAAAATGGCACCATTTATGGAACTCTATGGATACCACCCTCCTTCCATCAATTCTTCTCTAAGAGAAAAATCTAAGGTTCAAGTAGTGGAAGATAACATCGAGCATTAACAACAAGTTCTCCAAATTTTAAAGGACAACTTGACCATGGCACAGAATCACATGAAACAACAAGTAGATCAACATCGTAGTGAAAGAAGTTTTGAAGTAGGGGATTGGGTGTTTTTAAGACTACAACCATACAAACATATGTCCCTCAAGAAAACCAAGAAGGATAATAAATTATCACCAAAACACTATGTCCCTTATAAGGCATTGCAAAATATTGGTACTATGGTATACAAATTGGATTTGCCTGCATCTTCATGAGTACACCCAGTTTTCCATGTTTCATTTTTAAAGAAGGTTATAGGAGAAAAGATCCCAGTTCAAACTATATTGCCAGAACTTGATGAGGAAGGAAAAATCATATTGGATCCTGAAGCCATCACTGACACAAGAATTCACTAGCTAAGGAATAGATCCATTTTAGAGTATCTCATTAAATGGATGAAACTACCGGGTGAAGATTCCACTTAGGAAGATGAGTCTTTTATACAAAAGCATCCAGAGTTACTCAAGTGTTGTGGACAACACTTGTCTCAAGGGGAGGGTCATGTTAAGCCCTAATGTTGGCTCATTACCCCTTAATTGGGGCATATTACATTAGTAATGTTATTTTATTTATGCCGAATTTATTCCATTAGTTGTAATTATACCTCCTAGTCTCCTATATATACCAAGGAGACATTTTCATTTGGAATCATCTTGTACTTGAAAATTTATGTGAGGTAAAAGGAGGTTTCCCCCTCGAAGAGGCTTATTATCTGAAATTCTCTCTTTTTCAAGGCGTTGAGTACTTATTCTGAGGTTTTTATATGCTATATTGATATTTGGTTCTTAACAGAGACTGAACCCACATCATCCATAGAAAAATTCAAGTATCTGAATCGAATGGATGAAGCGTTTGGAGCTATTTGCAGTCTCATTTATCCTGAACTCCTCTTTCACATATCCTCCTATAAAACCCCCAACGAAGCTAGGACCACCATGGAATGGATTTTTGGAAAACAATATGAGATGAGGGGACACATGTGCGAGGTGGAATTGCTCACATTGGATCCAAAAAACTTCGACAATCCCCAAGATTTCTTTACCAAATATAAGGATTTTCTATCGCAACTCAAGGCTTGTGGGGTTGATAAATCTAAATAGGAGAAACAAATGGTTCTCACCATTCTCTCCAAACTTGGTCTATAATACACAATGTTTCTATCCACATTTCATTCAGTTAGGAATGCCTCTAGAGCCACCTAGAAGATGCCCTCTCTTGAGGTATTTATTGAATCTCTAACACAAGAGAAGAACAAGCTTACCAACATGGGAAAAATCAAAGGCCCAAAGGTGCATGCACTTACTGTGCATGATGGTAGCGGTCATCAAAATCATAAATCTAAAGACAAAGACAAAAGGAAATCACATGAAAATCCAAAGAAGGAAGGGTACTCAAAACCCTTCAACGATGCCTCCGAATCCAAAGGTGGAAAGGGAAGAAAAGGGGAGAAACGCACTTACTGGCATAAAGGATTACATCCAGAATCCTCATGTATGAATAAATAGATAGATCAAATGGCCCAAATAATTTATGAAAACAACCTTGGATATCACATCCCCGAGGGTGCCGAGAAGAAGAAGCCAGAAGATCAAAATCCCATGAAAGACAATTCTATCCATGCCTTGATTTCCATCAACTCCTCTCCCAATGCTTGGATTGTAGATTCAGGTGCATCACACCACCCATTAGCCACAAAAGAAGTCTATTCTTCATTGGATGTATGCAAAGGTCATCCAATTCTGATGAGGGACAACTCTCCAGTTGAGGTCACTGATAAATGAAGAATTGAACTCACAAACGAAATCTTTGAGAATGTACTACATGTTCCCAAATTCTCTGTCAATATTCTTTCTGTGTATCAGATGGAAAACTACGACACCATATAGAGATTCATATTCACACCTGATGCAGTGGATATCCATGACATGCAAACCAATTCCAAGGTTTCTACTGGTGAGGCAAATCATCAATCCAGACTCTACACATTTTCTGAATTTATTGAACCAGATTTTGCATTACTGCTTACCCATGTTGATGAAAGTAGTAGGATATTGCATGGAAGGTTCAACAATTTAAATTTCAGATATATGCAACACCTTAGCAAGAAGGAAATGGTTGATGGTATACCTGACATCCACTTCTTTAAAGGAATTTTTGAGGGATGTGTTCTTGGAAAACACCCTCAAGAGAAATTCGACAAAGGAAAGAATCAAAAGGATTCTTCTCCTTTAGATCCGATCCATAGTGACCTCATGGTCCCTTTTCTACATCCATCAATCAATAAAGCAAGGTACGTTCTCATTTTTGTTGATGATTTCTCACGCTTCACATGGATGTTCTTTCTTAGGAAAAAATCAAAGGTCTTTCAACACCTCAAAGATTTCAAAGACCTTGTTGAAACACAGTCCGTAAAGAAGATAAAAGTCCTCTGAACAGATAACACGGTAGAGTATGTGAACCATGAGATACACAATCTTTGTCATGAGGTGGAGATTCATTTGCAACACACAGTTTCTTATACTTTGCAACAAAATAGAGTTGCTGAGTGGAAAAATAGATCTCTAAAAGAGATGACATCTTGCATGCTACATGCAAAATTACTTCCACAAAGATTATGGGATGAAGCAGTTAATTGTGTAACCTATATCCAAAACAAATTTCCCCATAGATTTGTCAAGGATAAGACCCCCTATGAGGCTTAGAGAGACCTCAAACAGGAAGTGACCCACTTCCATATTTTCAGTTCATGTGCATGGGCCAGGATTACCTCTGAGAAGAGGAAGGCACTTAATCCACATAGAAGAGAGTGTATATTTGTTGGATACCCCAACAGTGTGAAGGGATATAGACTCATTGATCTTTTGTCATACCGAATCATCATTGAACATAGTTTCCAATTCGAGGAAAGTGTCTCACATGTACCTGAACAACCGCCTACATACACTTTTGTTCTTCCACTTGTCAGAGATGATGAGCATGCACATGCCGACTCTTCTTCAGATGAGAGTTATGATTCATAGGATTCAGATTATAAAGATACTGAGTCAGTACAATCATATGTAGAGTCAGTGCATGTAGATGCAAATGCAGAGCTAGAGTCGAGGCCCAAGTGGGCCAAGACTACATTTCAGGATGAAGGAGAACTTGTTGGGGATCCAGTTTATACTAGGAGGACTCAATCTGATTTCGAGGAGCCTCCTCTTGCACTCATTTCTACTGAATCGATGCCAAATAGGAATATTTTATTAGTTTAGTCTTTAGATCCACAATCCTATGGAGAGGCTGTTGGAAATCCATTTTGAGAATCCACAATGAAGGAAGAGTACAACTCCCTCCTCGAGAACCAGACTTGGGATATGGTTCCCCTTTCTGCAGGAAGGAAACTTTTTAGATGCATATGGGTCTACATGACCAAGAGCGTAACCTATGGATAAGTTAGCAGATACAAAGTTGGCTAGTTTCCAAAGGATTTCAGTAGGTGCATGGTATTGACTATGATGATACCTTTGCTCCAGTAGCAAAGATGGATTCCATACGTTTGGCACTTGCCATTTCGGCAACCAAATGATGGTAAGTCCATTAAATGGACATGAAGAAGGCATTTCTTCATGAAGATCTCTCTGAGGAGATCTATATGAAGCATCCCCAGGGATTTATGTAGGATTTATCTTTGGTATTTCGACTGAAGAAGTCTCTTTATGGCCTCAAGCAGGCCCCGAGGGCATGGTATGCAAATATGGACTCCTACTTGTTGTCACAGAGCTTTGTACGTTGTAAGTTAGACTCGAATCTTTACATGCTCGGGAAGGTTGATTCACTTCTACTCCTAGTTATGTATGTTGATGATTTGTTGATCACTGATTGCTCAACTTCAAGGATTGTTGTAGTCGAGAGGATTCTGCATGACAATTTCTTGATGATGGACATGGGTCCGCTACATTTCTTCCCTGGAATTGAGATCATCCAGGATGTATCAGGAATCAAACAGTCTTAGGCCAGGTATGCATGATATCTCCTTGAGATATTTCACATGACAGATTGCAAGTCTTCCCCGACTCCTTTCCTATCAGGAGTCAGAATTGAGGATGGCGGGGACACTCCACTAGTTGGAAACACACTGTACAGAGAGCTAGTGGGGATCTTGTTGCATCTCACACACTCTAGACTAGACCTCTCCTATGTAGTTGGAGCAGTTTCCAGGTTCATGCAGGAGCCACATGAGCTACAATGGAAGGATGCAAAGTGTATCCTTAGATACATATAGGGCACCATCACCTTTGGGATTCACTATGCAACAAACTCTACATTGGACCTCATCGGGTTCACTGATTCTAACTGGGCTAACGATAGCATTGATCACAAGTCCACATATGGTTACTCACTCAGTCTTGGTTATGGGTCTATCTGTTGGTCGAGAAAGAAGGATGATGCTATTTCTCTATCTTCAACTGAGGGAGAGTATAGAGGGGTAGTTAACATAACCATTTAGGCTATGTGGCTACAAAATTTTCTCATTGAGTTGAGAAATCAGTTTCATCGATCGATCATCATCTAGTGTGACAACCAGAGCACTCTGAAGTTCTGTAGAGATCTAGTTCAGAGGTAGCAAAAAAAACATATTGAGATCCACATGCACTACATTCGGGACTTAGTACATGAGGGGATCATCAATCTACAGTTCTATCCCTCTTTCCTCATTTATTTAAGTGTATATTTTGTATTTGGGTACCTAACATGGCCTCGCTTTTTAGACCGATTCTTTATTTTCACCATAGTGATGTTCAGGGGGGATGTTGGAGATACTTCAAATAGACCTAGGATTTCTTTTTCCTAAGGTTTTTCCTATGTTTATTAGCCATTATTCAGTCTCCTATAGTTTAGGGAGAATATTCCTCTAGGAGAATATTCTCTTCAGTTCACATTTCAGTTTGATCAGTTGAGTGGAGTCTAGATGCCACATTGGGATCATCACCATGCAACATTGGGATCATCACCGAATAATGCACATTGTCCTTGGGATTATCAAAATAATAGAACATTACTCATGATTCCCTGATCTCCTCCTCACTTCACTCTATTTCAATCAGTTAACTGAAGACTGAGAGACTAGTTAACTCAAACTAGGTGGCAGTTCACTTTCGTAACTTCCTGAGAGAGTAGACTAGGTGGCAGTTTACTCCCATAACTGTTGGTGTGTGTCCATATCACTCTATACCACCACTATGGTGCATTTAATTCTCCTCCAGTGTGCATTAGTTGAGTTATACAAAGTATATAATGTGTAAATTATCATTCATTCATTTGGTTAATGAGAATTCTTCCATTATTTCTCTCTTGTTTCTCTTTTCTCATATTTTCTCTGCAAACTATGTATGTCATTTGCTAGCTAGATTTTTTCTGTGTAGGTTCAACACATTTACAAATTTATATTGATTTTTGTTTTGATTCTATGACACAATTATCTTCTTTCATATAAAATAGTTATGATGTTTCAATTTTCTTTAGATATTTAGATTGGTTTTCTAGTTCTTTCTTATCATTTTATTTATTATTTATATATTATTATTGGTTATCAATATTAATATCATTATCACTATTAATAGTGATATCAATGAAAATAAAATAGACGGGTAATGAATGCATCTCAGATAGGCATTTATAGGGTAGGGTTTTTGTAGGTGGGTTCTATGGTAGAGGTGAGGAGATTACAATGGAGGTGAGGTGGACTGGAGGTAATTTTTTCTTGTATGAATTTTGATCCATGAAGAAGAAGTCCTAGATTATTTAGAGGACCCATTGGAAGGACAACAAATTTGGTCCTATCTAGCAATCTACCCATCAAATGACACATTGGTGCCATGGAGGTTTGCAAGTTTTGGTTCAAGGTTGATGGAAGACGAATTTTTTTCTATCTTTGATGAGATGACACATGCTCTATTAGTATGTTGTATAGGGGAGGTTGTCCTATAAATGAAGGCTTCAATTGATCTAGAAGGTGAATCTCTCAAAACCCTTAAAAGTTGGCACACTTATCCTATAGAGAATACTGAATGGGAAAAACTAGGCGATCCTCAAGATTTCATCCTTAGCATTAGTGATTTAAATGATCAAAGTAGACTATATTATTTCTCTGTAGAATATTTTACTCTAAACAAGACATGTATATATATCAAAGTTCCTATTTACGGTTTGGCTCAAAGGCTTGACAAGATACCCGATTTTGATTTCATCGGAAAAATATTGGAGCTCCATCACATGAGTGGTACTCTTACCCAAGATACAGGGAAGTTAATTTCACATGATGCAGAGGGAAGGAGGAAATAAAAATGATGTTGTCATGTTAAAAAAATTCAGAAACCTATCAACTTACCTCTTCGTGAGAAGACTAAATTGAACGTGATTCGAGAAATGCAGATTGGGCTCTAGTTGGATTATTTCTAGGAAGAAAATGAGTTCTAAAACTTTCAAAGCATGGACATAATCCATTTTTGATCCCATACCTAGTTATACCCCTCAAGCCCTAATTTTGGTAAGGGGTTGGATAATATGGATATTTCGATCTATAGGTGAGTTTGAAGATATTCTACATAGAAGGTGGATATATTGAGCTCAACCTCTTTTCCTCCAAATGTGACATGTATATTTTGATGCCAAGTAAACACATTTTGATATTATCCCAACCTAGGTAAGGATTTTGAGTCTCTATCTAATCTTGTGTTCTAAATGATTATTTGAAGAAAGTGGGAATTCCCTTGGCATTTTTTATGAGGTCCATTTGTCATACACATACTCAAGCTACCTGGGTATATCACACATTCTAGTTGGTTTGTATCTTAGCAAAGGGATAGAAAATATGTAACTTACCCATACACCCACAGGCTAGGCAGGCTACCTCAAAAAATCACTTCAAAACTAATCTCAAATTATGATAACAATTATTTTATTAAAGAAGCATGAAAGACTCACATGCACAAAGCAAGATTCATGCTACAACATAAAATAAAGGACCAATGTGCCATGCACAACAATAATGAACAAGCATGCAAATGAAATTACATCTCATAGATATATAGACGTAGAAAAATATACATTATACATAAAACACATAGATCACTTATCTTTTCTAGTAAGCATTCACTAACTTGCTGCAGACCAAGGACATTCCTCCCAAGCATAGAAACCGTTGTTCCGATTTTCAACAACAAGTCACCCTCGAGCCATGGCTATGAATCCACAAGGATGGGGGCCTAGGCCAAATCTAAAACACACAATAGTTAGCTAATTAGATCTCAAGTTTCCCAATTCCACAACAATCCTAATTTCCATCTCTCTTTCCTCTTCATCCCACACAACCCAAAGAAATGAAACCCTTTCTCTTCCATGCAGTCGCTAAGGCTATTCCATTTCTCTCTAGGGCTCCAATGCTATTGGTCAATAAATATCCATGTTGGAAACTCCAAGGATTCTCATTCATGGACAGTTCTTTCTGAACTATGATCAATCTCATGCACACACAAATCCATTCCTTCCTGAAATGATCAATAATTTATTACAACCATCTAGCAATGGATCTCCTCTAGCCATTTGTTTCCATGATCAGACCAAGAGAAAATGAATTAGAAAGAATGAGGAACCTAGAATGAAAGAGTGAGAATAGTGTAAGAGTGAATGGAGAATAGTAAGTGAACCCCAAAACAACCCAAAGAGATTTTTATATATTAACTTGAAATCAAGAACTCCATGGCCTCCCCAAGAAGCTCATGTAACCACTCTTCTCCATCAAATCAATTATGGGTAAATAAAATATAATAAAAGACTTGTCCCCTTAAGCCCACTCTCTCATGGAATCACATCCCCCTATGTCTTTTGTTCTCGTCTGTCTTGAAACCAATGATGTATTTTATTAAAACATATAGATGTATTACATTTTCTAGGCACTCCGACCCCTCTTCAACTTTACCGACTCACCAGCCTAAGTCACAATTACATAATACATTCTAGTTCCTAGGTATTAAAATCAGGGTGTTACATCCCCCTCCCATTATTTTGGCATTGTCCTGAATGCACAACACCATAGTAATGTTCTTACAATTCTAGGCACTCTAGCCTTTACTCTTCATAGGCAGCCCATCCAACCCTTATATACATAGGAACTCCATCTAGAAAAGAAACATGCATACATAGGCACTTTGGCCTAAAACATGCACACATATTTTACAATTTACATTTTCTGGCAGTAGTTCCAACCAACAATATTGCATTCCCCATTAACCATGCACAACCCAAAGAAAGGAACCCCTTTCTCTTCTATGCAGTCCCTCACATTGTTCCATTTCTCTCTAGGGATCTAGTGCACTCATCCAGGAATACTTCAGAGTTGCGACTTCAAGAACTCCAGCTGCAACAAGTCCACTGGACTTTTTTCATTCTATGCCTTCATCATTGAGTTCAAATTCCTTCTAGTGTTATGTTTCATGATCTTCCATCTTCCATAGACAACATCTCATCTATATTACAAACATACAATCATCATGATATATCATTATAACAATGGTTAATCATAAATGTCAAATATATTTTATGTAGGAAAACAATTTTTTCTCAGCATGAGCTTCCTGCTCATAATTCAGTTGTCTCTTGCAGCTGCAGCATCACCCAATACCATTATTCCTACAATTTTCGCAACCTTCAATCAACCAAACCAATTGTTAGCATATCATAACAATTTTTTGAATTTCTCAAATTTGTTTATATAGAGGAAATATAATCTTTCCAGCATGAACATTTTTCTCATAATTCTTGGCTTTGTAGCTGCAGATATCAATATTTCTTATGGGCTTACATCCATGCCATATCCAAGACCATTATTGATGTAATTTCCTCAATTTACATGCAACCAAATAGATTGTTAGTAATTTTTAAACTCCAATTTCCAAAATTGTTTTATATAGAAAAATAAAGTTTCCAGACATGAGCTTCAACTCATAATGTTTGGCTCATACAACAATAGGAATTGGTCTTATTTATGGGCTTACATTTCTTCCATATACAAGACCATTCTTGTTGCAATTTCCTCCATTTACAATCAACCAAACACATTGTTAGCATATCATAATAAATATACATTTTCATGGCAACAATTACAAAGTTTCACAAAGTGATTTTAGAATTGATTGCATCAACAATTCAATCACTTCCATTAATCCAACTATAACTGGAATGAACCCATCATTCTCTACACATGTATTATCTACCAATTTTTTTCTTTATTCTAGCCATCAATATTTTTATTATTTTGTTCCCTCGACAAATATTTTCTGTAATTCATCATTATGCAAATACTTTAACCTGCAACTTTCAGGTTGCAATATCTAACAACTCTTGAAGTGTTTCTCAACTTCACGAGTTAGAAATATTCACATCATTTAAGTTGTTAGCATAATCATTTCTATGCCATATATTATATGTATGCATTCACCAAAATGCATTTAATAATTCATTTAATACCACTTGTAACATTTTCAATAGGTCTAAAAAGCAATCTTATAAGTGTAACAAACAACAATTCAATCACCTTCAACTAGTATTTATATTAAATATAATGCAACTATCCATCATTATATATTTTCATCACCACATGATTTTCATAATGTAAGAAATAATTACCAATAAAATAACAAAATCAAAGTGTCAATACCCATGGCCACATCTACACAATGCATCCCTGCATTGACTGCATAATACCACATAATTATGTCATGCATTCCACCATGGTGAGATGGAAGGTCAGACCAATGCCTCAACACATCATCTGAACTCTTCCCAATACTGCCTGACTAGTTGGATACCCTCATCTTCAACCCATACAAAACATAAGGAAACATAGATCCTAAATGCTCTTTAGTGTCTGCAAAGAAGTTGTAGTCCAAACATCAACTATATAGGGGAAGCCATTGAGCACTCACATAACACTATATCCCTTCCATAACCAACCATTTCATAGTCTCACACATGACTATCTCTATGGGTATTCATTGTTATAACAAGAGTATGTCTCCTGACTTCACCTGGTTATGATACCATAACCAATCATAACACAATATGCAACGTAACATTTTATTTTAATGCATTCTAGCATCAACAAAATTTACATTCTCTAGGCCTTCGGCCATTACATATCAATTTGAATCTTGAAAAGTTAGCTAAGGGGAATTCTTACCTCAATTCCCTGCAACATCTATGCATCAAAAGAAACTAAATGCATACCCGCATGTCTGTTATCAACCTACTTGATGCTACTTGATCAACTGGTATTTGTAGAAGCTCGCATGTTTCCTCCATCACCATTCTTGCCACCCTCATAGATCTTCACATAGATGGAAGTCATAAACAACAAAAACATCCACATCTTTAACCATGCCATATCATTTTTTTTATTTTTTTTTTGAACACATAATCCATCATTACTCATGCTCAATTTCCATAACATCATGATTGCATAACAACAAACTATTCTAAGTCCACAAGCATGCCATATGCATATCTAAGCATGTACATATGCACAAATGAACAACCATATGCACCAAGCATTCACTGTCATCATGCCTACTAATGCTTTTAACTTCATTGTGGGCATCATGCACTCTAGTACATTTCTATTTCAATTCACTTATTATTTATTTATTTATGTTGTAACTATTTTTCCTTGAATTTCTTCAAATCTTTGTTGCCTTGTGTGCTCCCACTCTGATCCTATGAACAATTGTTCATGGTATGAAAAATTTCCAGTTATGTTCCACTTGGCCATTCTGCAATCCAATCGAGGTGTTCTATTTGCAACAACTTCTCTTAGGAAACCATATCCAAAATTTTCCTTTATGAAACATTCCATAACCTTGGAATGAAGTAGCTTAGAACATTCCATCACTCTACTATCACAACATTCTTGAACCAAATAAAATTACTCGTAGTTTTCTATTATATTACTTCATTAACATTTCCCTGTGAAACCATACCTTTCACACTTAATACCATTCCCAATAGAAGTCTATTTTCATTCAGTGGCACTTTTCTAGTGAAAGAGCATTCATTATTCTATGTATGATTTCTTTGCATTGATATCCTTCTTCCACTATGAACTCTGATATCAGAAGTGACTTTCTTTCTTTAAGTAATTTTAGAAAAGTAGCTAATTCATATATACTAAATCCTTCCCAGGAACTCCTGTGCTTGGCACATAGAGATGATTCAAACATCACCTCTTAAACTGCTTGTTCTCTTTCACATCAATCTTTGCAGCTATGTACACCTCTTTACCTTCGATGCTATGGAGACTTAGTTTTCCTTTCTATTCCCATTAATGACATTATTGTCCTGTTGGATTCATGTCCTATGTGATAATTCTTCTTTCTTTTCTTGTAATTCATTTCGATTCTGTAGCAGTTGAATACTAATTCTTTAGTTTCACTCTTCTTTAGTTCTTTATCCACTTTTCATTACTTGCCATGTAGCTCTTTATTGCCTCAACCAACTTATACAAGATCTGTCACGCTTCCATGAATTTAATATTCAATTCTAGACTTGAAATTATCTGGTTATACTTCTAATTCTGGAAAATGTACAAGAAATCATTTTTGTTAGAAATATGCACATCATAAAAAAAATTCAATTAATGCTATAGGTGCGTTTTATGCTCAATTTATGAAAATTTATATCACAAATTTACAAATTATAATAGTTCCAAGTTATTCTCCTATAAATTATATTTCCAACGACTATACTCTTGCCCCAATTGGATTTCTGAGTTGAATGTTATGGCTTCTTGAAAAAGCCACTTTCATCATTTTTGTGCATTTTCTCCACTGGTGCAATTTTATTGAACTGACAACTTCTGTCTATTACATATGAAACTATGTAAGGAATTAGAGAAAATTTTATATTAGACATAAATAATAAAAATAACATGGAATCCATTAAAACTCTTATAATTTCAATCTGATGTTCCAGTAAAAAACTACCACAATCTGGAATCTGGAACTTTGTCCTTTTTCACTCCTTTTTCGAGACTTAGTAGCTCTAGCATAATTGACTATCTCTCAATATGTGCACTTCTGGAAAAATTTCACTAATTTTTTTTTTTTTATCCTGGTCATTATTTAAAATGTCAAGTAAATAAATTTTTTCATTTTTTTCATCTAAGGCCACTTGCTTCTCTGAAAATCTCAAAAATCCCCCAAAAGTGGTCCAAAATAGTGGATTTTGGCCTATTTCAACATCCCCACTCCAATCCCCTTAGGATTTATTCGGTTCCATTGTGGGTTATTTGTGTGTATTCTTTCTAGTCTCTCCACAAGAGTTTCAACCTAATCTGGACCTCTACGAGTGGTCTGGACAAAGATCTTTAAAAACCACTATTTTACAATTTCTCACAAATCTAAGAAGAAATGGAAAATGATCCTCTCTAACACTTTTGTAGATCCTGTGTCTGCGGACAAAAACCATAAGTTTCATCCAAATATGACCTAATATTCTCTAGTTATAGCCAAAATAGGAGAATAACTCCATTTTGTTTTTTTGAAAGTGTGGAGTAGTTTTTCCTAACTGAGATCTGCATTGTCAATCTCAAGTCAGAAGCTTTCTGGATCATTGATATTCTCTCTATCATCGATCAATGATTGAGGATACTTGATTTCCTTTATGAACCAAACCTTCCCACCAAGCTCCCGACGCCCGATCATCGACCATCGACTGTTCTTCTTCGCAAACCGAAAGTCGCCCACAAATATCGTCGATGCCCAATCATCGGCCATCAACCATCGATCATTTCTCCTAAAAAAACAAGATTGTTTACAAATATCATCAAATCCCGAACATCGACGATATGCCATCTCTGCTGATGTGGCATGACACATCATCACCCTCATTTCCCTCATCGACCATCGACAATCTCTCTTGGAAGAATCTAAACTTCGCACTAGATCTTCCAATCCTTGATCCATCAATGATCTTATATGTCTGCAAACCTAACTTCAACACATTGCAAAAATTGTTGATTCCCGACCATCGACCGTCGGTGATTTTTGTTGGTGAACTTCTACACTTCACCAAAAAATTTTGATCCCTGACCATCGGTCGTCGATGATTTCTGTTGGCGAACTTCAACACTTCGCCAAACTCGTTGATCCCTAACCATCGATTGTCAGTGATCGAAGATGTCTCTTGGAAAACTTCAACACTTCGCCAAAACTTGTCGATCCTCGACCATCAGCCATGGGTGATTTCAAATGTCAATTAATTGAAGTATTACACTTCACCAAACTTGTCGATTCCCGACCATCGGCCATCGACGATCTTTGTTGGCGAACTTAAACACTTAGAAATTTTGGAAAAATTCCTCAATGAATCCAGACCGTTGCTTTACCTCATTTTCAAACCACCGAAAGGAATCTCATTTGTCATTCTTCTAACTTTGTAAAACTTTAAAAGCATTATGATTTTTAATTTTTTTCAAGAACAGATCAGGGTCGTTGATTCTTTGAACTTTAGCCTGCACTACAATGACCATTAAAATACAATTTTTTTCAACATTCCAAGTTGAATTCATCTTTACAACTCTGCATATCAAATCAATTAAACTGCTCAGAAAATATTGACTCATTTCAACTTGGATCTTCTTCACAAATTTGAGGATTTTTCTCTCTAATATTTTTGTTTTTCCCCAAACTCGTACAGAAAAAAAAATTGTGACAACAAATTTTCCTATTTCGCACTTGTTTCTGCCCATACCAGTCTAATGTTTCAACCAAAATCTTTGATATCAATCTGTAACGTACCCATCCACCCATAGGCTAGGAACACTACCTCAAAAACTCACTTCAAAATTGATCTCGAATTCTGATAAAAATTGTTTTAATAAAGAAGCACGAAAGACTCACATGCAGAAAACAAGATTCATGATACAACATAAAATAAATGAACAATTTCCCATGCACATAAATAACCAACAAGAATGCACACAAAATTACATCTCCCATATAAATATACACAACAAAATATATATTATATATAAAACACAGATATCACTTATATTTTCATGTAAACATTCACCAATTGGCTGAGACCAAGGATGTTCCTCCGAACCATAGACGCTATTGTTCCAATTTTCAATAGTAGGTCACCACAGATCCAGGTCTATGAATCCACAAGGATGGGGGCCTAGGTCAAATATAAAACACACAACATTTGGCTAATTAGCTCTCATGTTTCCCAACTCCACAAAAAACCTAATTTCCAGCTCTCTTTACCTTTCATCCTGCACAACCCAAAGAAATGAACCCCTTTCTGTGCCATGCAGTCCCTCAGGTTGTTCCGTTTCTCTGCAGGGATCTAGTGTTTTTGGTCAAGAAATATCCCAGCAGGAAAATCCAAGGATTCTCAGCTTTGAACAGTTCTTTCCAAAATTCCATCAATCACATGCACATAGACATCCATTCCTTCCTGGAATGATCAATAATTTATTATAACCATCTAGCAATGGCTCTCCACCTCCAGCCATTAGTTTCCATGCTCAGACCAAGAGAACATGAATTAGAAAGAATGAGGAACCTAGAATAAAAAAGTGAGAAGAGTGTAAGAGTGAATGTGTTATCCACATTTTTGGTTATCAAGATGATGACATGATAATGACATGGTGATAGAAGATCTAACTCTTCTTTAAGATCATTTTCATGAAGAAAGTTACACTTATCAGCTTCTCAAAATCACACTTTTGAAGATAGTACGCAGGTTGCATATATATTGTCCTGCGGAAATGCTTGATTTCCGCAGGTTGCATTCAGTCTGACTGCGGACTTTCCGCACTGTGTTAATGGTCAGGGTGCGGAAATGTTTCTTAAGGGAGAAAACGAATAAGTTCTCAATCCTTCTAGAAGGAATCTTCTAGAAGGATGAGTTGGAGTTCGAATGGTTGGCAAATTAATGAATCTCCAGATATCTTGGGATTACATTCTATCCAAGTAACTAAACAATCTTTTCCTATATATTGAAGAGAGGATTCATGGAAATGGTTAAGTAGTAGCAAATTAGCAAGAGTAAGATATTGGAGAATTGGTGAACTATTGTATGGAGAATTGATGCTGCAGCAGATAGAGACAGCCACAAGGTTATCACAAGTAGTGGAAGTTCTTCATGCATGATGAGCAAATGTGTGTG
>ML793708.1:182932-211659 GCA_009831015.1 Picea engelmannii
AGAAATCGTCAAGGTATGCAAATTATTTATGTATGATATATTATATAAATATTTGGTTAATTTCATTAGTATTAATTTCATTTTGTTTGATTAATTAGTGTTAATTTCATTTTGTTGATGTTTCATGAATGTCGTTAAGGCACAAATGGGCTTCCACAAGGAATGAAAAGTTACTCGATGCAAATCAATAGGTTTCCATAATACATGCACCTACAAACAGTTCATCTATTTGATACAATGCATATCAGGAAGACCATAACATAATTGCTATGGCAGATATTAGATGGAAGGACTGACAAAGAGAGAATTGGAAAGATTTATAGTGACATCCAGGAAGTTAATCATGCATTGCAAAGTGTTATTATTAATTCTAATGGTGATGGTCATGAATATAATACTAGTCTTCCTTGGTTATTGATGGAGCAACAGAGCAATATTGTAAAAGTGGTCATTCGAAAAATTAGGTTTCCGATGGGGTTTTCATCGAAAATACAAAATATCTTAACGAAAAAAGGTGATTTTGGTGGGGGTTAAAACACATGATTGGCATACATTCATTAAGGTAATTAGTAGGTTATAATATATTTCTTTATCGGTACGCATTGTTTGGAAACAAATAATAATTATTTGTTTTTGTTACAGTATGTTCTACCTTTGTCTTTCCCAGATGACTTTGACAACAACATAAAACAAATTATTTATGTACTTGGAAAATACACGAGGTAAGTAATGTTTTATATGGAAAATGTACTTCTTATGTGATTTGTAGCGGAACTTATTGAAATATTATGTGTTATCTACAAATTTATGTATGCCTTGATATTATTTTATTGCATCAACATTTGTAGGTGGCTTTCATCAAAAGAAATCCATAAAGAAGATATAAGGAATTGGAAGAGAGAAATTCCCCGACTAATGTGTCAAATAAAACAATATCTACCTCTTTCATTTTTCAATGCACAAGAAGACTACCTCATACACCAAGTTGAGGATATTGAATTATGTGGACCAATACACACAAGGTCGATGTAGATGGTGGAGAGGCAGTTGAAGTCATTGAAGGCTTTTGTTAGACAAAGAGCACGTCCTAAGGGTTATATGGTTGAGGGATATATGGTATATCAATGCATGGTGTATATTAGTCAATATCTACCTAAATTAGCAGAAAATATGAATGTGCCTTGCATTTGGCATCTCGACTCCATTAACAAATTTGAAGGGGAGGTCCTATTAGGGAAAGGTAAAATGAGGAATGTGAAAGGTAATTATTAGATGTTGACATAGATTTAATATATTACACATTTATTTTTCCAATTTTATTTTATCATACTGATTTTTTATATTTTTTATTTGTGCATATTGAACTATATTAAGTTATTCCTTTATTAACAATAGCTAATTAATGATATTAAATTGTTATTTTATCATATAGTTTCTCGAGAGTGGGATGCTTTACATTTATACATTGCAAACAACCTTGATTGGATGGAGCATTGGATAGAATATACTGAAGAATACTTCAGTAGGTTATCATGGGAAGGGGTGAGTAAGATGATTAAAACAATGCATCATCATTGAGATCCATTTCCCGATCTTACGTCAGGGGAAGTTGATTTAGCCTTTGGTTTAAAAGACAAACAGAAAAGTAAATTGTTTACCCACATTTTCCTAGTTATTTACCAAATTTTCAATGTATTTGGTTTGTTTAATTTTTGAAATATATATTTACTAAGTCCTATATGAGGTTTATTAATTGGCAATGTATTTTTTACTTGTTGTCCATGTTACAATTGAAACATCACAAGGCTATGTGGTGTAATGGTCGTAAATTTTGTATCAAAATGTTGGATGATAAGATGAAAACCTCAGATTGTGGGATAACTTCAGTGTTTATGGTCACCAATGTTTCCTCTAGAAGTGACAGAAATATGGAAGAAACTGAGAATAAGTATTATGGGCATTTGGAGGATATAATTGAGTGTGATTTTAATTCCTTTAAAATAGTTTTGTTTGAGGTGAAATGGTACAGGCTATAGATGCATGAATGTGATCTTGAAAGAAATGTTATTGAGCATGATAATGGATTTACCATGGTTAATACAAGGGCATTTGAACCAGGTACAAAGCCTTATGTTCTTCCAAGTCAACGTGAGCAATTATTTTACTCATAGGTACCTGGTAAATCACGTTGGTCATACGTTGTTAGATATGATCCAACAGGAATACCAATAAAGTATAATCATGTAGCCAAGGCTGAAGATAATAATGAGGAAGAAGATCATGATTATGCAGATTATGAGCAGGTGGCTATAGTCGATGTGTCAGACGAAGAAGTTGAAGAAGTTCATAATCCAAATGTAGCAAACGACGATCTCATTGACGATATCGATTACTATATTAGCGAAAATGATGTTGATGATGATGTTGATATGAATGAGCCTTTCACCAATATCAATTATGAACCAGATCCTGATACAGATGTTGAGTTGGATGATGAAGAAGATGAATGATATTTAATTGTTGAAAAGAAGAGGTATGTGTTTATATCTTTTATATGATCTTTATATGTTTTTATTTTGTATAATAGAGTATATGTTACATGTTATTTATAACTTCAAATTAGGCATGGGGAAATTGAGAGTGATGGGGGGAGGGGCATAATTAGAGCTTCCACCTTCACGTGTTTTCCCCTATTTAGTAGAGAATGAACTATTATCGAAACCAAGAAGAGCTCTGCGCGATTGTGCCTAATCATGTACTACTTGAACCCATTAAGGCATGATAGTAAGTGGCTTAGGATTAGAGTTAGAACACTTTAGGCCTACTTAATAATTGGACAATGAAGTATGGATTCAAAGAAGGAGAGATTAAAGAAGTTTAATATAACAATGTATGCACCTTGTCACCTCTACTGCTCTATGTAGATTCTCCTATAGGACCTTGTAGGCCTTTCTGTCTCCACTCTATTGATATCCTATCTATCTACACAAACAACCACAAGCAGAAGAGGGAAAGATTTCATCGGAGGAATTAATATGCCCGGGGTAAGTTTCAAATGCCTACAAAGAGTTATCTTATAGGTTGAAAGTGAGTTTAGCAGGAAGGGAGTTTAGGTGACAGTGAGTTCAAGTATCAATTCATGAAACATATTCCCCAACATGAATCTAATGAAATTTGGGGTTGTAGAGGCATTTCATCAACCTATGCGGTCGCCTATGTGGTCGCATTTCATCCCCATCAGGACGGTCAGGAAGGGTTTCCAGACTCAAATATTACTCACACACCCACTCTATATATCAACCCAGCTCGTCCTCATTTCATTTTAATTTATCCTTAAGGGTAACAAATCCAATTTCACCCCCTATGTGAAAAAGTGTTGGGTCCTACTTCTTTGACCATGATATTTCCTAATGATGATAAATTATTAGAGTTCATGACCTTTTTATATAGTCCTTAGGATAAACTCCATAATGGATCTCCTATTGAATTTCACCTGAGGTCTATCTACTCCACTACTACCATTCCCTTATACTCTATCCCTTTGGAAATATTGATCATTTTGATTCATCTCTACCAACAACACCTCTGACTTGAAGAAGATACCTTGGATTAAATTTCTATACTTAAGATTATTGATGTTTCCATTGAACAAGATGTTGTCAAACTATTTCTTGTTGACATGAAGCATCTAATATGACTTTCCAGTTTTTGTTTTGGGTGTAGGACCTTGCATTGAATTGTATGGTACCTATAGATCATTTTCTTATCCATGTTTAGATGAGTAAGGTATATTCTTGAACTTTCATATAGAATTAGGATCATTTCCCTCTGCACTGTTTCATTTAAACATTTTTCCACCTTAAAATTGTCTTAGGAATATCCCTATTGAAACTTGGTACATTATTCCATCTTCTTCACTTTGAAAACATCTAGTGGTGGAGCCTTCCTATGATGGGTTGCCCTAGAGTAGTACCATTTTTCCATTTGGCACCCATCCTAATAATATTTATCACCAAGAGCCCATGTAGCTTGATTTTTCATATGGATATTCATTCTCATATGTAATCTAGTTCAATAGTAACCTAATGGGCAACAATAACATGTGAATGGGGCCAATGTTGAAATTATTTCAAAATGTTTCTATATGCACTGAAATTTGACATGGATAGATTGTTAACATGCCTTAATGATATGGAATGGTTTCTAGATTCAAATATACAGTACTAGATGTGGGAACATGTGTATTATCAATGAATTTTAAAAGGAACAACAAACATACATTGTACTAGGTCTAGACATGGGCAATTGTGACCTGTGAATAGGGCCAACGTTGAAAATTTTTCAAACTGTTTCTATATGCACTAAAATTTTACATGGATAAACTATTTGAATGCCTTAATGTTATGGGAGGGTTTATGGACTAAAATTTGGCTCACACACCCACTTGTTTCCATCATCAATTCATCATGTAAACCATAAACCCTATTTTTCTTTCAAAGTACACAAATAGCTTGACACAAGTTTTAAGTTTTCATCAACCTTTCTTCATTTTTATTTCAAGTTCTACATTTTATATACAATCTATGTGTGACATAGTTGTGATGAAAAATCCCTCTTTTCGTTCATTGTTTAATCAACACTAGAAAAATTACTTTGATGAATGGCCCATGCATCCCTAAGGAAATTTATATGATCTTGTACCTTGTTGTTTGACCCTAGAGCATTCCTTGGACAACCATGAGAACCATACTTCGTGTTACAAATGCATTTGAAATGACCATTTTTATATCACATATTGCATGTGTGATTACATAAATCCCTAGGCATCAACCATGAAAGATAAAATGAAATGGGGTCCCAAACTATGGGGACTTGGGGCTAGTCTAAGTTGTATTCCTAGTCCTAGTTGGTCTAAGTTAAAGTCCTAATACTAATATGTAGGCTTATGCCTATCAAATAGTACATAATAGAAATCATCCTTTTCAATGTGGGCCACTTTTTAACAATATTCCATGTGGTGCATATGGGAGATATTTATATGCACAAATTTTCATAGAAAAATCCACATCTATGGTGTCACAAGAGGTGGGATTCCCTACAAATGATTTGGGTGATTTTTTTCAAATAAGGGTTGTATGTTGTTGTTCACAATGCAAAGGAATAAGAAACATCTCTTGTTGAGTAAGTGATAAAGAATTATTTACAAGATAAACTTCTAGATGTTGATGGAAGTATATCTCCTATAATTATTTCTAACCCCATAAGTGAAGTTGGGCATACAAGGGAAAAAACTAAATTTAAGATTTTTCTTGAGAATATGAGAAATGTGTCTATCATAGCCAACCCAAGCATGTTTCCTACTATCCCATCATGAAGTGCTAAGTGTATATACCCAAGAATCAATTGTTGGACCTATTATTAAAACTAGGCGATCTAAGGTGGTGGGTGCAATAGTGAAGAGTTTGCTAAGGATAAATACACAATAAAATATTTCACAATATGATGTTAGGGAAGACCCTTTACATATTTCCTTACCTCCAACTTTAGAATTTTCTTAAAACACATCATTTAATCACACTCTCTTTCGTGCATGGTTCAATGTTAAACCATTTCTTACAATTGGATAACTTTTCCCCTTTTGTGGTAACAACTATGTAATTTCCCCCTCTAAAATGCTCATGTACTTGAAACCGACGCATATAAATGACATGTGAATGGGGCCAACGTTGAAATATTTTCAATTTTTTCTTGTATGGACTGAAATTTGACATGGTTAGACTAAACACATGCATTGACGGTATGGGAGGGTTTCCAAACTCAAACATGACTCACACATACAATTCGATAATCAAACAAGAAGCCTATAGAATAATTAATGTGAATGGGGACAATGTTGAATTGTTTTTCAATTTGTGCTTGTATGGACTGAAATTTCATGACATGTTAGGACAACACACATGCATTGATGGTATGGGAGGGTTTCTGGACTCAAACATGACTCAAACAAATAATTCGACAATCAAATATTCTTTGGTTATTCTATCAAAACCCAAAAATAATGTGTGCTTGATCATGTACTTGACCCTACTTATAAGTGACATGTGAATGGGGTCAACATTGATATTGTTTCATTTTGTGCTTGTATGGACTTGTCATGACAAAGGCTCTAATTAATATGTTATTTTTTCCATGCTATGCTCAAGGACATGGTTCTAAGTGGAGGCCATTTATTCTTGTGAGCTACACATGCAACAAATTATGGATCCTAATTTTAACATACCATTTGATTGGACGTAGGCCCTCAAGAGATTCTTGATTATATCCCTATAAAGCTCCTATAAGTGACCAAATTCAACAAACAAAAAAATGAGTGCCTTTGTTTGACATGTCGTTTATTCCATTGTCTTCCTTTCCCTTAAAAACTATTAATGAATAAATTTCCCATGCATCTTATGGACATATATATGATTCAAATTCCCATTTTGAAATAGGCCAATTGCATCATAGAACTTTGGCAAGTCATGCCAAAGGCTCCAATGAATAGGTCATTTTGGTCATGTTTTTTTTGGGTACATGGAACATTGTTAAGGCTATTTGATCATGACAAGACACATGAATTGAAATTACAAGGAGGATTAGAGGCCCAACTTCAAATATTGAGCGCAACAAGAATGATCCTTAGGGCCTAAGTCATGAATTAGGGATGAAGAACTAAGGATTTAGTCCCTAATACATTATTCATGGGGCTTAGAGGTTACACATGTGGCTTTGAATGATGTTACATGGTTTGCAAGTGAAATGTATGCCCTATAGGAGGATTAGAAAACAAATTTCAAGGATTGTGCACAATAGAAATGGTTCTTATAGTTCAAGTGATGGTTTCATTTTGATATTTGGATTCATTTTATATTATTTAATATGGGACATTTTTTTCTAAAAGGGGCATTGGAGGAGACTATCACAAGGAAAGGCAAGGGGATATGGGTTACCATGTACATTATGGGTTTTTATATAATATATAATTTATCAAATATATACAAACAAACTTAAAATTCATAATCCTTCACCCACATGCCCATAACCTGCCATGAATTACCTCACCTCCCGACCACAAGTATTGAGAGTGAGAGAAGTCATGACTCTAATCCCAAACTAAAAAACACCCTTTATTCCTTTGCATAAAACCACCCTTCCTACCCCTCCTAATACTCCCCTCAAAATCCAGAAATTGACTCAGGGGAAAATGGTTGAATGCCAACTTAAGAGTCTTTTTTATAATTGTGATGACACATATTTTCCAGGGCACAAGTGTAAGGAACAAAATATTTGTATGGCTATGTCAGAGGATGTTTCTGAGGAAGAGGCAGATGCTTCCCTGTACTTGAGCTACCCTCACCAGCTGATCTTAATCCACCCTATGATCCCTAGGAAGTTGAACCAATGATTTCCCTGAATGCACTCACTAGTTTCTCTGCTCCCCAAACCCTCAAGATAATTGCCTACATTAAGCATCGATAAGTCATCATTCTTGTTGACAGTGTCATCACCCATAATTTTATTCATTGCTGCATTTCCCAAGAAGTCAATTTCTATGTATGTCTATTTAATAATTTCCAAAACATGATTGCTAATGGGGTTCCATGAAATGTGGATGGCATTGTGAAAATATATGCCTACAAATTGGTCAATACCACCTGAAATCTAATATGTTTTCTATTGACATGGGAGGTTATGACATTGTACATGGTTTTGAATGGTTATGCACTCTCATCCCTATCACCATGGATTTCCCAAAAATAACCATGCAATTCCAGTCGGAGGGCTAGCAACACCAGTTCCAGGGCATCACCGTAGGTTCACAAGAGATCATCAGTTCCCACCGAATGGAAAATATACTTAGAAAAGATCATTATGGAATTATTTCCCAACTTCATTCCATTCAGGTGATTGAAACACCCTTTGTCCATACATACCTCCAATCTATCCTCTCCCAACACCAAGTTGTGTTTCAAACCCCCCAATGACTTCCCCCTTATCGCAGTGTACATGATCATTCCATTCCTCTAGTTTCAGGCAATATTCCCCCAAATATTCTCCCTTATCTTCATCCTTTTACCCAAAATAATGAAATTGAGGATATTGTTCAAGAATTTCTAGAATTTGGTGTCATTTTCCCCAATACTAGCCCCTATTATTCTCAAGTAGTCATGGTACTCAAGAAATAAGGTACTTGGTGCACATGTCCTGATTTTTGTGCGCTCAAAAAGCTCACAATTAAAGAAAAAATTATGATTCTTGTCATTGTTGACCTTTTGGATGAATTGAGTGGTGCTCAATATTTTTCCAAACTTGATATCCATTCTAACCACCACTAGATTCGTATGAAATAAGAATACATTACCAAGACTACATTCAGAACTCATGAGGGTCACTATGAGTTCTTGGCTATTCCATTCTACCTCTGTAATTCTTCCTCCACTTTTCAAAGTCTCATGAATCATCTATTTCATCCTTTCCTCTGTTATTTTGTCTTGGTTTACTTTGATGATATTCTCATCTATAACAAAACTTGGTAAGCCCATATTTCCCATGTGGATCAAGTTCGCAGTTGCTATCTTAGCACAAACATTTTCTTAAGTAGTCTGAATGTGATTTTGGAGCCTTTCAAGTTGATCACCTAGGACATATTGTCGGAAAGGATGGTGTTAGGGTGATTCCAAAGAAAATTGAATCTATACAGGATTGGTCACGCTCGAAAAATCTTAAACATTTGTATGGATTCCTAGGTTTGATGGGATATTATCACAAGTTTGTTCATAAATATAGAAAAATTGCAGCTCCCCTCATAGTGCTCCTTAAAAAGAATGCTTTTAGTTGGGCTCTTGTATCCAACCATTCCTTCCAAGATTTGAAAGTGGCTATGTGCACTACTCTTTTTTTGTCTCTCCTTGACTTCAACAAGACCTTTGTATTGGAATGTGACACCTCAGGGAAAGGCATTGAGGTTGTCCTCATACAAGATGGTTGACCTTTGGATTTCACCACCAACAAAAAAAATTAAGCACCATTTGGGCCAATCCACCTATGAAAAGGAAATGTTGGCTATTTTGCATGTTGTGGATATTTGACATCCTTATCTCTTGGGGCAATGCTTCCAAAGTAAAAATGATCATCAAATTGTCAAGTGTTTTCTTTAACAACGAATTTCTTCCTTGGAGAAACAAAAATGGGTAGCCAAATTGTTTGTATATGATTATGATATCCTCTACAAAAAAGGAAAAGAAAATGTGGTGGTTGATGCGCTTTCAAGGAAATATGAAGAAGATGGGTCCATTTTTTCCCTCTCATTCATTTTCATAGATTGGCTTCAGGAGGTTCTTGAGGAATGGATGCAAGACCCCAAAATTTCCAGGCTGATCCAAACACTATAGTAGGATCCTCAAGCTTCTCTAGGGTACTCATGGAACCATGAAAAGTTTCGTTATAAGGGTTTCCTATATTTAGGAAAACAATCAAACCTTAAATTCATCGTGCTCTCTGAGTTTCATGCTTCACCCACAACTAGGCATTCTGGTTTTACCAAAATCTATGAATGAGTCAAACATTTTTTTTTCTAGGATGGTATGAAAAAGGATATCCACACCTTTATGGCTGAATGTGATACCTAGAAATGCAATAAGGGTGAGACAATCAAATCTCTAGGCACACTCCAACCACTTCTGATGCCACCTACTATTTCGATAGATATTTCTATAGACTTCATTGTTGGCTTACCTAAATCAAGAAATAAGTTAGTAATCATGGTAGTAGTGGATCCTCTTTCCAAATATGCTCATTTATGTTCTCTTCAAAACCCATTCATAGCATCCACCATGGCTCAAAGTTTTGTGGATAATATCTTCAAACTCCATGGCATGCCTCATTCTATTGTTTTTTACCATGATCCAACCTTTATGAACACTTTCCGAAAAGAATAGTTTGGACTCCAGAGAACCCAATTCCATCTCATCACAACATACCATCCTTAGAATGATGGGAAAAATAAAGCAGTAAAAAATTGTTTGGAAATCTATTTGAGGTGTTTTTCATCCTACAAACAAAATCAATGGGTTTAATGGCTACCCCTCAATAAATGTTGGTACAACACCTCTTACCACACTGCCACTCGCATGAATCCCTTTGAAGCAGTCTATGGAAAAAATCCATCGTTCAAAAGGTGGATCAAACACTTATAGTATGCATGGCCATTCTCCGTACACAAATAAAATTTGGTAATGGCTCAAAATTGCATGAATCAACAAGCAGATTAGGGTCATTATGAATGTGAATTTGCTAAAGGAGACAAGGTGTTTCTTCGTCTACAACCTTATAAGTAGACTTCACTCAAATCCTAGAAATGTTAGAAACTTTCCCCCAAATTTTATGGTCCTTATCATATTCTCAAGAGAGTGGGGCCAGTGTCCTACCGGTTAGAGTTTCTCAGTCACTCTAAGATCCATCATGTTTTTCATGTTTCCTACTTAAAGAAAGTGCTTAGAACTAGGTGCTAGACTCAGATAAGTCTACTTGAGTTGGATGAAGAAGGTTCCATTTGGTTGCGCCTGCAAACACTCTTGGACCAATGCGAGCATCGTCTCCACCAACACACCATCAAGGAATTTTTAGTTCAATGGAAGGACACACAGCCAAACTATGCCACCTAGGAGTTGACTACCATTCTTTAAAACAATTTCCTCATCTCAAGCCTTTAGAACAAGGTTGTTTTTAAGGGGGAGGGTATGTTAGGGATCTGACCTCCCTAGTCCCTCACATAGGTAGAATATGTATTTTCCATGTAATAAAGGTCGATATTAATTAATAAGGCCTAGTTAATAAGGTCAATAGGTCAAATGTAAGAAGACCTAATAGAAGCTTCCGCTTCTAGAAAGATATTCCTCTAGATTATTCTTTTGGTACATAGATTTAGTATAAATAGGAGTCAGGGGAATGATAAGTCATTTTCTTGATAATTATTGTAATAGAGTGTTGCTCTATTGGAGGTTTCCCCTTCAAAGAGGAAAGTGAACATTGCTCCCATTTCAATAAAGGTATCATTTCAGTTTGTTATTCTCTATATTATATTTTTCTATTGGTAATTTCTATGATATTCTTGTTTCTTCTCAATATAACATAACTAGGTGCATAAAAAAGATTTCATTTTCTAGATTGAAGTTAGAGGGACATTCTTTAACCTGGTGGGAAATCCATACATAGACACTTAGGATGGAAGGTGATCCTCCAGTAACTAGGTGGGCGGACTTCAAAAACATCATCAAGTCCCAATTCTACTCTATCATGTATGTAGAGGACCAATGGATCCCGTGGCACTACTTCAGGCAGATGCAGGGGTAGAGTGTACATGAGTACACCACTAAGTTTAGAAAGATGGCCATCATTATGGGTATATCTCCAAAGAACCCAGATGTACTCCTAAATTATTTGGGGGGTTTACATACTCATCTATGAAAGTAGTTGATTCTATTCAAGTCAAGAAAAATGGACGAGGCATGTGTATAGGTGCAGTACCTGCAAAACATAGGCCAAAAGAAGGGGAAACCAAGTGGTTCGAAGTAGAAAGAGAAACAATAAGCTTCCAAGGAGGGGAAGAAGAAGTGGAAAGGACAAAAATATAAGAAGAAAATAACCACTACACATAAATGAAAATATCCTAGCAAGCATTGCAATCATTGCAACATTGATGGCCACACCGAGGAAAAATGTTAGAAACTACATCCAGAGTTTAACTTGAAGAACCACAAGAAAGACAGAAAGAAAAATAATCTTTTAGCCACATATTAAAGAAATCGAGTTGAAAGTAGCTCAGATATGGATGAAAATATTGTGTTCACATCTATGCAGAAGGAGGTGAATTTGAGTATCCTTCATGACCAAGAAGAGAAGGATATGACCAATCTCTTTCACATTTAGATTCAGGTCAAGAAGACCAGGATAGATGCTCCGTTCGACTCTACTTCACATGCTAATATCATAGAATCAAATTTGGTCAACAAGCTTGGATTGGAGGTTCATCATCATCCCATCCCCTATCCATTAGATTTGGTAAACAAGGATGCATAGATAAAGGTAACAAAACAGTGTAAGATTGAGTTTTCTATAAGTGTTGATTTTATTTATGAAGTGAAATTGGATGTAGTACCCCTTGATGTATGTGGAGTAGTGTTTGGAAGCACCTACATGTACGTGAGGGATTAAATATTCATGCAAAGATCCAACCAGTACCGACTGATCAAGAATGGTAAGTCCTACATCATCAACACGCATAAAGTCAAGTCAAATATCTCACCGGTAAGTGCCAACCAAGCCAAGAAGTTGATTAGTTCTAGTAACAAATGTGTCTTTCTTTTCTCAAGAGAAAATCAATCTCATGATGAGTCAATGAGAGTGAAGGCATCCCTGGAGGGGTGTACTAAAGAGTGGAAACATCATTTGGAGGAGTTTCTACAATGATATGGAGGATTTTTCAAGGAGCCTAAAGGGATACCACCCAAGAGGGATGTGGAGCACGAAATATAGTTATTGCAAGACTCCCCATTGTCGAATATTGGGTTGTATAGACAGTGTTTTAGAAGCGAATGAAGTGAAGAAGAAGTTGTTGGAATAGGGTGTGATTCGACCAAGTACCTCACCTTGTGGGTCACCCATCATAATTGTACCCAAGAAGGATGAGACTTGGATAATGTGTATTGATTATAGGACATTGAACAATATTACACTGAAGAATCGATACCCTCTTCCAAGGATCGTTGATTTGTTGGACGAGCTCCAACATGCCAAGTACTTCACTAAGATGGATTTGAAATCAATATATCACTAGGTACAATTAAAAGAAGAAGATACCTAGAATATTTCCTTCAAGACAAGGTAAGGTTTGTATGAGTGGTTGGTTATGCCATTCAATTTATGCAATAGACTAGATACAATTACAAGACTAATTAATGATGTTTTATTCCCTTCTCTAGATTCAATTGTTATTGTTTATTTAGATGATATATTGGTTTTTAATGCTACTTGGGAGGATCACATATCACATCTTATGCAAGTGTTAGACACATGGTATCCACTTAGTGAGCCTATGACATATCACTTGTGATCATGGGATATTAAATAATACCCCTAATTTCACCAGATATTGAAAAATACCTCCCAAAATATTTTGGTTGAAACCCCCCTCCAATACATATTTCCAATAAAAAACCCTTTTTTTACTAGATATCCCATATTTGTTTACCAATTTCCACTTTTTAACCCCTCCAACATTTATAACCCCCTCGTATACTGCATCACCTCCATCAATAGCTATAATATATTGACCCTATTTTTGACAATTTTAAAACCCCCTTTATGAATGAAAGTGATAAAATATTGGTCAACAAGGTGAAGCCCCCATGGTATTAGAGACTTTGGAAAAGTACCAACTACTAGCTAATCTCAATAAATGTGAGTTTTCTCAGCATTATTTGGTGTATTTGGTGTATTTGGGGTATCTGATCGATGGAGGGGAGCTCAAGATAGATCCCGCAAAGATGAATGCCATCATGAAATGGCCAGTTTGTACAATTGTCACTGAAGTTGGGATTTTTTGTTGTTGTAGCACAATACTTTTTCAAGTTCATAGCTTTAGTTTTGTGGTAACTGCACCACTCCATGTCATAACAACCAGTGGTAAGTGTGTCTAGTGGGGGAAAAATCAACATAAGGCCTTTGATGAGCTGAAAACAAATATCAGTCAAGCACTATTGATCACACTACCATATTTGTATAAGCCTTTCTAAGTGGAGACATAAGCATGTGGGTATGCTATAGGAGCAGTCCTAATGCAGGGAGGAAGGCATGTCTGCTATCATTCCAAAGTATTTAATGGGGAAGTTTTCAACTACCCTACCTATGAAAAGGATCTTTATGCCTTGTTACGATTTGTCAAAAAGTGGAAGAACTATATTATGGGAAAGGATACCATCATCCACATGGATCACCAGCGACAATAGTATTTATAGGCCCAAAGCAAGCTACAACAAACTAGATATTACAATTTGATGGGGTTTTTACAACAATTTATAATTTGGAAGACATGCTTTCATGACCACCCACATCCAAGATTAAAACATTGGGAACTCTAATGCACGTGGATCCTTTTACCCATGGTGCATACAAAGAGACATACACAAAATATGAGGACTTCAAGGATTGGTTTCAATAGATACAAGGCCAAATTCATATAGAAGAAGGTGATAATAAGGCTGACTATCATTTCCAGAATAACTTACTCTACAATCTTGACAAGATTTGTGTCCCTAAAGGTGAATTACTGCAACTTATCTAAGAGGCTCACACCTCCAAGGTTGTAGGACATTTTGGTGTTGGGAAGATAGTTACCAATTTATTGAGGTATATGTACTAGACCAGACTATAATAAGATGTAGAACAATATATTAGAGGATGTATACTTTATTTTACTAGCAAGCCCAGTGACATGAAGCAATGTCTATACCATCCCTTAATTGTACCTACTCGACCTTGGGAAATTATTTCCATGGTCTTTGTGGGAGGTTTACCAACAACTAGAAAGGGACATGACTATCTATTTGTGGTAGTTGTCAGGTTTAGAAAAATGTGCATTCTCATGCCTTATAAAAAGACCATCAATGGACAAGAAACAACAAACAAGTTCATTGAACAGGTCTGGGTGCACTTTGTGATACCAAGGAGCATCATCTCAGACAGGGATACTGGATTTCTTAGTGCATTTTAGACTACATTATGGGAGAATATGGACACTAAGTTTAAGAGGTCTACAACATTCCATTCATAGACACATGGGAAGACAAAAGTAGTCAACAAGACTTTGGTGCAGCTTTTGAGGGGTTATAATCAAAAGCATCCGGAGACTTGGGATGAAAATATGATCTATATACAACAATCTTATAACAGAGAAGTCCACACTTCTATTGGTAAAGTCACCTTTTGAAATTTTCTTTGAGTATTTTACACCTTCACGCTTAGATGTTGTATATGGACAACAAGGAGGAGTGAGGGAGGACCTCACAAGAGATGCATTAATAGAAAAAAAAATTGTTAAGAAGTTTAGAAAGATCCATTTTCAAGTACATGAGACAATGAAGAAGTCATGGGAAAAATACAAGGCTAGACATGACCATCACATAACAAAGAGAACATTTAGAGTGGGAAACAAAGTATGGTTACAATTGAATAAAGAAAGGATACAGGGTCCTAGTAAGAATATCAAGGCACTACAGTATGGTCCTTTTGAGGTATTGGAAAATGTGAGAGATAATTCATACATACTCAGTCCACCCCCATACATGCACATTTACTCTGTAGTGAATGTGGAGAATCTCAAACTCTATGAGCCTTCCATGTTGGATCAAGAGGAGGATCAGGTCCAACCTTCTATAGAGGACTTATCAACATATGGTTAGGAAGAAGTAACAAAGGACATCGTTTTGTAGAAGAGGTATAGAATTATAAGATATGGGAAACATGACCTTTGGCAGAATGGGTTGAAAGGAAAAATTCCAGGAAAATCAAAGTGGTACTCTAGGGAGAAGGTAGAGGAGAAGTTTCCTCACCTCATTCAGTAAATATTTGGGGACTAAAATCCTCCCTAAATATGGAGGTATGATATGGATTAGATCATTATATTATTTTTCATATGTCTCAATACTTTCAGAGAGGAAAAACATGGAGGAATCAACTTCCAGGGTCATTTTAGTGGCAGGTCCCAGTTTGGAAAATTGGGGTCTGGAACCTTTTGGGGCCATTTTGAGGCATCAAATGACATGTTTTTGGGTTAAAACTTTTCTAGCATAGCTTGGATCCTATGACACTATTCTACACATCAAGACCTTTCCAATGGTGAAAACATCACGTCGATCGAAGCTCGTATGCAAAATTTATGTCTCCCGCAAGTTGACCTCCTCTATTGACCACCATAGTTAGAGGCGATGCCACATCAGCCCCCATTACTCATGCATATGGGGCTATCCATGTATGAAATTTAAACAATATTCTAGAAGGTCCAAAACCCTATCAGAATCAAGGGTTGAGGAATTCAAAAACCTACCCCTCGATGGTTATCGAGCTATGTTAAATATCGGGCCACTAGGAGGAGAAGGGGTTCCATTCTATGTTATTTTATTTTGTGCCATACTAGAGTAGAACAATTAGGAGTGGAAAATTAGAGGGGTTTAATGTTTTATAATAGCCTAATTGTAGATTTTAACCTTGTACAATATTTTACTGCAAACAAATTTTCAATAAAAGAACATAAAAGATGCAATGGAAAATACACACACTACATAGAGATTTTTCCCCTGGAAACCCAAACAGGGAAAACCAACATATTATATATTCATTCATAGCGATACATTGTTTAAAATACAATATACATATAGGAGCCAGCGACATCCAAAACCCTAACACAATGACCTGGATTAGTCAACAACCCTAATTACTTAACCGAAAATAGAAAACCATTGGCAAAAATTGTGTGCCGAAAAATTGCCCAACAATGGACATGAAAATCGAAGCGAGAAGAAAAAATGAGCCAAAAGTGCAACATGTTTCCTAAGGAAAAACAATTTCTTGGGGGAACTACCCCTGAACCTCCCTGTGCACCTAATGCAACATAGTAGACATTGCACCTAGTCATGCAAAGAATATAACACACACCCAACATTCTCCCACTTGTTGTTTTCTTTGCATACAGGGGGTTACAGAGTTACATAGTCAACAATCCAAGGTAGCAATGCCCATGGATCCTCTACACCAAGATAACTTCTTAGTGCTCACAAATTTTGTTAATGAATATGCAACATTCCTCAAAGTGTCCACCTTCATTAGCAACACTTTCGTTTCTTCAACCATGTCTCTCACAAAGTGATATTGAATATCAATATGTTTTGTCTTTGAATGATAAGATGGGTTCTTTGCCAGAAAAATTGCACTCTGATTGTCACAACCTATCCTTACAACTTGATGTACAAACCCAATACTTGAACACATTATTTGTAACCATACTGCTTCCTTACTTGCATGAGTGGTTGTCATGTATTCAGCTTCTGTAGTTGAAAGCGTGACTACAACCTATCTTTTTCTCATCCAACTGATTTCTCCTCCAAATAGGTTAAACACATACCCTCTTGTAGATATCATATGATCCAGATCTCCAGTCCAATATGCATCCACAAATCCATGTATGTCCAACATTCTTTCCAATCCTATTCTTCCTTGGTAGCAAAATCCATAGCTAGCAGTGCCATGCAAATACATGAAAACCATTTTTATTGTTGTCCAATGGTCCTTCTCTGGTTTTGACATATACCTCCTCAAAACTCCCACTGCATGTGCAATGTTCGGTCTAGTATAGACCATTGCATACACCAAACTTTCAACTTCACTCACATATGGAACACGAGACATGTCCTCCTCCTCTTCATCTGTCTTGGGACACTTATCCACAGATAACTTTACACCAACACCAATAGGGACCTTGACCAGTTTATATGATTGCATACTAAACCTATGCAATATTGCCTCGATATATATTCTCTGATTTAACCATAGTTTCCTCTTTTTCTGATCTCTTTTAATTGTCATGCCCAAAATGAAATTTGAAGCACCAAGATCCTTCATTTCAAATTTAGAAGACAACTGAGTTTTCACATCCTAGATAATCTCCTTGTTATTTCCTATTAGAAACATGTCATCCACATACAAGACCAAATAAATTAAATGATCACCAATTAATTTAAAATACACACAATGATCCTCTTTTCTTCTTGTGAAGTCAAGCCCCAACATATAAGTATCAATTTTTTTATACCACATCCTTGGTGATTTTTTTAAACCATACATGTATTTTTTCAGCTTGCATACCATCTCCTTCTTTCTCTTCACAACAAAGCCTTCTCACTGCTTCATATATATTTCTTCTTCCAGATCCCCATGTAGGAATGTTGTCTTCACATCAATTTGTTCTACTTCAAAATAAAATGCAACAATAACAGATAACAAAAATATTATAGAAGTTAACTTGGAAACATGAGAAAAAATATCACCAAAATCAATTCCCTCAACTTGGGAATAACCCTTTACTACTAACCGAGCTTTGTATTTCTCCACTTTTCCTTCTACATTCAGATTCTTTTTAAATACACATTTGTTGCCAATGGGGTTTCTTCTAGTCAGAAACTCCACTAGATCCCAAGCCTCATTCTTATCCAAGGCTGCCATTTCTTCATCCATGGCATTTTTCTAGAGCTTTCCATCCTCTAAATCCACTGCCTCCCAGACAGTTCTAGGATCATCATCAGTAATATACAAATAATTTGAATGAAAATTAGATGGAGTATACCATTCTGGTAGTCTTGTTTCTCGAACCGATATCCTCAATATTGGAGTATGAGGATCTTCTTCCGATTCATGCTCTTCTGTAGATTTTGATTCATCATCCTTTAAATAAAACTCTATTTTCTCTGGTTCTTCCTTACTTGGTATGACTTCTTGTTTAACAACATCCTTACTTTCTCTAAATACCACATCTCGGCTATACATAACCTTCTTAGTTTCTGGGTTCCAAAGCTTATAACTTTTTAGACCATCTTTATACCCAATAAAGATACACTTTTCATCCTTCTTATCTTGCTTACTCATGTTTTCCTTTGGAACATGAACATAGGCCTCACATCCAAATACATTGAGATGTGTGAGAGAAGGTTTCTTACCAGTCCATACCTCTTGTGGAGTCTTTTCATCCAACACTTATGAGGGTGATCTGTTGACCAAGTAACATGCAGTACCCACTACCTCTGCCTAGAATTCTTTCCCTAACCTGACACCACTGAGCATGCACCTTTTTTTTTCCATCAACATCCTTTTCATCCTTTCTGCAACTCCATTCTATTGATGTGTATATGGAGTAGTCTTCTGCCTTTCTATACTGCACTTCTTACATAATTCTTCAAATTCGTTCTCGTGGAACTCTCCTCCATTATCTGTCCTCAACACCTTTATTATTTTATTTGTTTGATTCTCAACAAGAGCCTTAAACTCTTTAAACCTATGAAATACTTCATATTTATTCCTAAGGAAATATATCCCAGTATTCCTCGAGAAGTCATCTATAAATGAGACATATTACACAGATTTTCCCAATGATCGAAATGACATAGGTCCAAACACATCACTATCAACTAGCAGTAAAATTCCTTCTGCCCTCATTGCACCAGAGGGAAATCTAACCCGACTCTACTTCCCATATACAAAATGTTCACAGAAATCAAAATCTAGAGAGTAGCTAGACATACCTTTACCGTGTAGTAGTCGAAGACCCTTCTCTCTGATATGTCCCAGTATTTGATGCCACAACATAACCTTTTCTCCATAGACTATAGGAGTTCTTTATTCTTTGACTCCAATATCAGAAACAATGTAACTATTACACCCATCACTAATAGTGCTTCCTTGTAGCTTATACAGAGTTCCAAACTAAACTCCCTTTAGCAACACCATTGCTCCTCAAACCATCCTGCAGATTTCCTTTTAAAATATTTTTTTTACACCTGCATCGTCCATTTTATTTACAGAAATCAAATTTATGGCCAATCCTGTTATGTGAAAAACATCGAGTAGTGTTCTAATCCTTCCATATATGATCCTCAACTAGAATTTTCCTTGACCTTTGATTCTGGTTGTTGAGTCATCACCTAGAAAAACATTACCACCATGATACCTTTCATATTCACATAACCACTCCCTGTGGGGAGTCATATGAAAGGATGCACCTGAGTCAACCAACCATGCCTCATGATCTACATGTGTGCTTGAAGAATCCAAGTACACATCCCCTCCTTCTTCCTTGGAGGTTTTTTCTTTTGTAGAAGGAGATTCTTTAGATCCCTTCTTTTTCTCAACTTTGAATTTAAACCGCTTCTTGTAGTGCCCTTGTTTTCCACATCTCCAATATACCTTTACAAAATTTTCGAGAGACTTAGATCTTCACTTTGACTTAGATCTCCCACTTGAGGACTTAGATCTATTTATTTCTTGGGAGCTTCCTCTTGCAAATAATGCATCTGTGTTTTATCCTTCCATGTTCTTCTGTCTCATTTCCTCCGACAACAAGGATGATACCACTTCATCAAACTTCAAGGAAGTTGTATTACTCCCTATGTCCACAACCAGACTATCCCACGATTCTGGTAAAGACAAAATTAAACTGATACACTTATCTTCATCTGAAATTTTAATCTCAACAGATACTAATTGACTTAGAAAAGTGTTGAAGGCGTTCAAATGCTCTGCCACCGAGTCTCCATCTCTCATCCTCAGGTTATACAACTCCTTTCTCTGGAATATTTTATTTACCAAGAACTTGGATTGATACAACCTCCCCAACTTACCCCATAAATATTTGGTTGTAGATTCATCTGACACATTCAATAATATTGAATCTGAGAGACACAGTCGGATTATGCTCTTCGCCTTCCGATCCAACTTTTTCCAGTCATCTGCTAAAGTTCATGTAGGTGTAGTACCTATATATTCCACTGTGATCCACTGATCTCTGTCCACCAACAGATATTCCATCCTAAGATTCCACAACTCAAAACTTTTCCCATTAAACTTCTCAATCTCCAATTTTGAACTGCTCGCCATTTCTTTTCACCTAAAAAATCAATACCACAGATCTCCCACTGTAACAGGGCTTATCATAGTCCCGAGCCAAACCCTTGACCACAAAGGCATCCCCCTGAATCCAACAAAGAACTGATAGCAAATGTAGATTTTAACCTTGTACAATATTTTACTGCAAACATATTTTCATTAAAAGAATAGAAAAGATACAATGGAAAATACACACATTACACAAAGATTTTCCCTCTGGAAACCCAAACCAGGAAAACTAGCATATCTTATATTCATTCATAGTGATACATTGTTTACAATACAATATACATATAGGAGCCAACAACATCCAATCCCCTAACCCAATGACCTGGATTAGTCAAAAACCTTAATTCCTTAACCAGAAATAGAAAATCATTGACAAAAACCATGCGCCGAAAAGCCACCCAACAATGGACACAAAAATCGAGGTGACACGAAAAACAAGGCAAAAATGAAACACGTTTCTTGAGGAAAAAAATCTCGAGGGGGGGGGAGATAGAGGCCCCCCTCAAGTAAATCCACATAGATCTAGTCGTGCAAAGAATATAACACACACCCAACACTAATATGCCATAGGTATCAGGTAACTCCACAGAGAGTGTCTTCTCCTTTACACTTGCGTTATTTCCATACCATAGAAAAGAGAGCAGAGCAACATCACCTTCTAGCTATTTTTTCTTCCATAAGGGTTTCCCATAACAAATCTATGTTATCATGTGGATGGTGTGTGATTGTGTTTCATTGTTCTCTATTTTCCACATTTTATCTATTTCATGCATAAGCATAAAATAAGTAACTCAATTTTTTGGAATCTAAAGGAATTTAACCTTCATAGTGTAGATTTCATTTTTATTTATCATATATGTTGTAACGAACTGTTCTAGTGGAATATCCATGATATTCTAACAAGGGACTACTATGTTCTCTCTATATCTTTGTTGAATGTATATGGGCCTTATGTGGAAAAGATAGAATACTAGGACAAGTTCTTTATCATGGATTGGATACAATCTGGGTTAGTAGTTGTGGGAGGGGACCTGAATTCTACTGTATGGGCCTCATAGGTATGGGGACAAACTACACATGTGGATTGTTTCACTAGTTATTTTATTTAAAATATGAAATAAGTAGGCCTACTAGATATTGAATATATCAAATTGTCCCCAACTTGGAGAAATAACAGATCGAGAGAGCTTTGCATCACTAAGATGCTTGATTAGTTCTTGATTTCTTAATCTTTCCTTGATGAAGTAAACCAAATAAAATAATAGGTTTCCTCGGGAGGGATTCTAATCATATCCCAATCATAATGACAATAGCCCCTTCCTAAGAGAATCCTTCTAGTCCCTTCAAGATGAATCCTAAATGGATAAAATATAAGAGTTTTATGAACAATATTAAAGAGGCATGGGAGACTTACAATGAACTTAAGAGAGTCTATTTCTATGTAGTTCTACCAAAAAACCGAAGAAATCAAAGAAGGTATATTTATAATGGGACAAAGAAAAGAATAAAAAACCCCTCAAGGAGGTGGAGGAATATTTGGAATTTCATTGCAATAATGATGGTTTTGGGTTTTCAAAGGTCAAAACATTGGAAAAAAAGAAGGAAATTCCTCTGGGAAAAAGAGAAAGAATGCAGGCTTAAAAGCAAAGCATTATGGATCTAGGAAGGAGATGAAAATACAAAGTTTTTTCATAGATATGCCAACTATAGGAGTATTAATTTAGTTTGGAGAATTGAAAAGGAAGATAGTATATGTGCACAAATTTCCAAGCTATAGTTGTAGAAGGATTAAATTACTTTTCAACCCTCTTCAAAGAAGACTCTTGTGCCACTATAGCAAAGGTAATTAAACTGTCAAACTCCTTACCAAGTTTTGTCAATATTAAACACAATTAGGATTTGATGGAAGAAGTTGGGAAAGAAGAGTTGCTTTGTTCTCTCCAAAGTTTCTAGAAGGACAAAAGTCCAAGGATAGATGGCCTCCTTATGTAATTCTTTAAGTAGGGAAAAATTGACAACTAGTTTAGTCTTGTAATCACATGAAATGGGGTCAATTCCAACCACTACTACTATAAACTCTAGGCATGCCCATATTGCTCCACACATGACACACAAGGTAAGTTGAGGTTTGAACTGACGACCTCACATAAAAAAGTTCCTTAATAGTGCACTCTATTGTCAATTGATCTACACCCTAAGGCCAAATGATTCTGGACACACTTCATCTTAATATTATATAAGTGCGAGGTTTCGATCATTGAACTTGCGGGTTATGGGCCCACCGTGCTTCCATTGCACCACTTTAATTCACTATGTAATATTAATAGTATTGGTTATTAATATTAATAATTAATAATAATATTTTTTTATATTACTTTTAATAGTTGTAATTTTAAATCGTTATTAATATTAACTATCAATTTTAATACTATCATTAATATTAATACTATTAGTTATTAATATTAATGATTAATATTATATATCTTGATATCATTTTTATAATTATAGTTTTAATTTTATTTTTTATTGGTTTTTTATCATTTTTTTTTTCGTTATTTTTGTTTTTTAGGTGTTGGCATTTTTTGTGATCCAATTCTATCATTTTTATGGTTTGTTTTTACCTTTTTAGCATTAATTTAACTTTGATGCTTTCTTCTCTAAAGACTTGTTGCCTTGATGATGGATCAGCTGTAGATTCGAAATATTGACATGAAGATTGGATACTCTAAATCTTCCAAATAACTTTAGAATATTACACATTTTTATCTTCTTTTTTCGCAATTCCAATTTTAAAGTTGAACCTTCAAAAACTTTCTTTAATGGAATTCCAAGGATGGACAATCATATATGGTCACACAAAATTTCAAAAACTTCCTTTAATGGAATTCCAAGGATGGACAATCATATATGGTCACACAAAATTTCAACCAATGTTTAGTATGTGGAATTCATAATCTAAGTTTATTATCATTTATGTAAGACAAGATTGATGAATTCACTTTAAAAAATTAATGCACCCAACATAATGATATTTCTTATGTTTACATGAGGTTAAGTAATATGTTATGATAGAGTAACTCATCGTATGGGTTGACAAGTTGTAGTGCGTTGGTCCATGGGTTTAAACATTTAGGAAATTGGCTCCAATACCATGTATAAAGTCCATTTCTTATATAACAACAAGATTTACATGATTTTCACAATGTAGCAAGTATGTCTAGATAATGTTTTAATTATTATTTATAGAAATGTTTTAATTACTATTTATAAATTAACTTAGAAGGATATTTTTAAGGATTATGTTATTGTTGGTTAAAAAAATTGTATCTTAATTGTTTACTAATTGTGAAAGCAATTTCTAAATAGAATAAAGTACAAAGTTGTATTGTGATCACAAAATGATATTCCTTTTAACATATGATTCACCACAACAATTTTATTTAAGTCCATTATATTATTGCATGTTATTGAAGAAACATCAATTACAAAACTCAATTAATAGTAAAAAACTCAATTAATAATAATAGGATTCATATTACAAGAAAGTATTCAATTTACAAGTAATTTATATTTCAATTTCAATAATTTTTTAAATAACAATTTTCCAACATGAATTTTCGATTGCTAGGTATGGGTAAACATCACAATTAAAATAAAAGGAATTCAAGTGACTTAACTTATCTGTTAAGGTTCAATTGAACTATAAATCTCTTGATAGAGAGATGCAACTAATGAGCAACTGGTAGAGAATAGACTCTCCTTCCAACCAATCCTTCATTCAAGAAGGTCAAGGGTCTCTAAGCCTACTTCCACCAAAAATATATTGACTTTTCTTTCCCTTCAGTAAATGTATTAGCTCAAAAATATATGTGGTCTCTCTCCACTTCTCAGCTAGTTAGACTAAAAAATTCATGGATTTATTTCACAATAGAGACACACTACAACAAGATAACCAATGAACCAAACCAAACCATGACAAGAGAATAATATCCCCCTTTATCACTTCCTTTGGTTATTTTTTTATTTATTAACTACTTAATTATGTCTTGGAAAATGGCCTTCATGAGGGTTACTATGTTTATTCCTCTTTAATTATATTTATTATATTATATTATATTATTTTAACCCATTTTTATTACGCCTTTTATATATATATATATATCCTAATTTTAAACTATAACTTTTATACTAAAATATGTATTGAAAAGTTTCATTTTTCAACATCACGCAATTATTTAGTCTTTAAGCAATATGTATCTCTATCACAAACAATGGGCATTATAATGTCCCACGCACATGTGAAAGGTTTTCTTTGTAGGAAACACATAGTGATTGGGCCATGACTCTTAGAGACAACATCTATGACCCGGCTAGCCACATTTTGGTATAGAACCATGGCTTGGAGATATAGAAGCATTCTTTCCATCCTAAACCTCAAAATGACTACCATATCGAACTCACAGGGAAATGATTCTCTATGAAGGGTCTATCTGGTAGTCAAGGGTATCATACATGGGCATGATCTCTACAAGAAAATATTGTGGTCTAATACCTCGGTTTCCATCCCTAATATGCCATGGCATGGACCACAAGAGTCATCCAAGGTGTGCCAATCCTTCAAAAGGTGACCATGTCCCACTCATAAGATAAAGGTTCTCTATGTAGGGTTTGCATGGTGCTCTAAAGAATCATGCATGTAGAATGAGTCCCTGAGGAAAATGGTATTTCCTTAAGCCCTTACTTTTGACCCTATTCCATGGATTACACCATCAGAGTCATCCCTAGTATTACAAATCTCAAAATGGACATTATATCATGTTTACAAATCAAATATTAAAGGATTGTGTGATGGTATGGGGTTCCATGCATATCACATGAGCCCAAAATGAAAATGTTATGGCCTAAAGAATTGTACTCTAAACCTATACCATATCTTGATCCATGAGAACCATACTTGGTGTGCCAAAATTGAAATTTGATCATATCCCACTCACGTGACAATGATTCCTTTTATAGGGTCTTTGATGTTGTCAGGGCCCCACATATGGCTCATGAGCTCTACCAGATAATATTATTGTCTAAGACGATGGATTTTAGTTTTAAATGATTTGGATTATAATGAGAATAAAATGAGATACAAACAAAACTATAGTAGATAAAAAAAAATGGTAAAACACAACTTCTATTAATGAATAAAATAGAAAAATATTGTAGAACACAAATTGGCTAGAATGGCGGTAGCTTATCTCTGAAGAGAAACAGATATATGTCAACTACACTTATTTGTAGAAAGATAATACAATGTGATACAAGAATTTCCTTTTAACATAAATCAAGATCCCTAAAGTTACAAAACCCTAACCCTAGGACATGAAGTGCCAAAAGGTTTGTAGGCCCCGAGGTGGTTAGTTGTTGTGTCAACTTCCCAAGGCCACACATTTTTCGTATTATATCCACTTGGGATTTTAAGTAGCTCATTGAAAATATCTAATCTATAAGTACAACTGTTGACAAGTTTTGGGTATGCCATGGAAACCCTAGGCCCTCGAATGGCCAAAAAACATCCTTTAGGTCCCAAAAATCATAACAAAAACAACCAAGATGGAGAGTCATGATGAGTTATTGGAAGATGTGGGTGGCCATCGATATCCACCTAGATTAGTCCTACCCCCTTAGGAAGGAATTTTCCCCATTGCATCAAGTTTCCTCTAAAGATAGGAAAAATTTTGTTGAATCTGAATCTTGGTGATCTACTTGTTTTGTTGAAGTAGTTGTCTTGATTTGATAACCCGATAGTGTTGTATGTTTAGCTGGCGAGTTCCCTTCATCACGGTGTCCATGATTTGATCTAATATATCCCATGCAATGAATTTGAGATTTGTTTTTTTAGGGGCCAATTTCTCATCCACCTCCAAGGTGTCCAACAGAGGTGGTAAATATGGTCAAAGTAACTCCACATTAAATATTGTTTCTAAGCTAAGGAAATGAGGAATACTCAATTTGAACAATTGGCTTAGGTTGATGGACAGTTGGTATGGATTGTTGGTTGTCATTGATGTCAACCCTTGGAGAGTAATATTGTAGATTGATGTCACCCCTTGGAGGAGTTCGGTAGCGAATTCTAGTAGAAGAAAGGCATGGGTAAGGGACCCGAGTCTTTTTTAGCTATAAAGGCATGAAGATCATTGAATTTATAGGTAAGACTATTCTAGATGGATATTATATGTCATGCCATTTCTAGAGATATGTGGAACGTCACATAACTCCTCGCGGTTAGAGAATTATGGCCATATGAAGTTGGAGAACCCTCGTGAGTTATCTAGAAGCCTCTAGAAGGTCAAAGAAGTCAAATTATTCTAGAATATCCAACAAGAAGTTGACCAGTCAAAGTGGTTAGTCATGGGTTAAGTGGTTGCAACAAGAAAAAAATAAAAAATAAATCAATTGCAACTAGAATTGGAGAGTTTACTATTTGTGGATAAAGTGGTTAAGTGGACAAAGTTGCTAAGTGGACAAATTTGGTTAAGTGGAAAAAGTGGTTAAGTGGACAAAGTGGCTAAGTGGAAAAATTTGGTTAAGTGGACAAAGTGGCTAAGTGGACAAAGTGGTTAAGTGGATACTTATATAGGAAGCTACTTGGAGGTATCCATTGAGCATATTGAATATCTACAAGTGACTGAGGTAACCAAAGGAGATCTAAGGCAAATTTCAGAGGGAAGGTGAAGTAAAGAAGGTTGAACTTCAAGGGAGGATAAAGTTTTTTTATGATGCTTTCTAAGATATGTTATTTACAAGTCATCTCACCATTTTCACAATAACTTTTTTTCTAGATTATTTAGACAATGAAATTTGGAGGATGTTGAGAAAACATATCCAACTAAATGTGATAAAAATGTCATCTTGTGGGTCGTTTTATTTTTGGAGTTACACTCCATGGAAAATAGGGTTTGTGGCTAGTCTTGAAACTAGTCTAAAATAGATGTTTCGGGTAAAAATGTCACAACTTCTTCATAACATATCCAAATTTAGTAATACCAAATGTATTGGTTAGAGTATAGTCTATAGTATGATTTGTACCATTTTCATATCCATACAGAAAATATTCCATGCAGGGAATACTCTACATGTTCTCTCTCTAGAATAAGACAGAATCCAACAAGGTATGACATTTTTTCTATAACTCCTTTTCTAGGAGGTTCCAAGTAGTGAAACCTAGAGGAATTGCACAAAAGACACTGAAGAACATTTTTTACTATTTTCAGATCTTTATTCATTACAGGTACCTAGTTATTATTATTGCAAGTTAGGGTTGCTGACTAATCCAAAATTAGTCATGTGAGACTAAAGTAAAGTTTGATGAAAATGATAGTATATTTTTGTTAAAGTTAAGGAAGGTTTGTGGGTATGTGATCATATACACCAGGTTTGTTACAGAGTTACAAATCATATTTGGATGATGAAATTGATGAGAGATTTTGGTTGAGGTATGTTGTTGAAGTTATTGGTACATATAGAGGTTGTATAACAATGATGTTCTAACACATGGTTTGAGGTACATACTTGTGGTATAGTGTTTGAGGTATATGTGACCAGATCATATTGGTTGATGAGTATACAATGCCAGATTTGATAGAACAAGTTATGACTGTGAAATATTCATTTTCTGCATTTGGCATTTATATTTCAGATCGGTTGGATGGGACAAGGATAGGTGGTTGTAGCCACCTTCTGGTTGTATCCGGAGAACATAGGGGTTTATATCCTCCTTCTGGTTGTAGCCATAGAATTGGGGAGTTGGAGCTTCCCTTAGGTTGTAGCCTGAGAATCTACGGGGTCGGAGCCTCCTTCCAGTTATAGCTGGAGAATTGAAAGTTGGTGCTTCCTTGAATGTAATTCTTGACATATAAGAAAATAATTATGTTGTTTTCTCCTGCATTAGGTTTCCACGTAAATATTGGTGTATTGTGCATTGT
>ML793708.1:211710-223069 GCA_009831015.1 Picea engelmannii
CCACTTACCAGTAATCAAACAATGGGTATCATAGCATGTTCCTTTAGGAAATAGTTTAACCACTGGAAGGAGATCATGGATTATTCTAAGAATGGAGTACCATTGTTTAATGGTCAGAATGGTTTAAAGTATGATATATGGAGTGAAAGAATGAAAGTGCTTATAGAGGCACAAGGGTATGATATTTGGAAATTGATTGTTACAGGATATGATAGTTCAAAAAGGGAAAAGACTACATCAAAGAAGGAACTAAAAAAAAATAACAAAATTGCAACATATTTCATTTTGGAAGGACTATATGATTCAGTAAAGGAAAAAGTGGTTAAATGTTCATCAACTAAAGAACTTTGGGATAAGTTACATAATATTTATTCTTCACCCATCATAGAGTTAGAGAATGTCAAAAAAGATGCAGGTACATATCAAGAAGAAAGATGTTCATCATGTCCAACAAATTCAGAAGATGAAGAGTACATAATCAACAAAAGTATGTTGTTTTGTTTTAATTGTGAAAAGCACAGACATCTTGAAATGGAATGCCATGAAAGAAATGAGACAGAAAAAATAATTGAAATAGAAGACAATTATAAAGAAGAATTGATCAGTGCTTTAGATGAATTAAGAAAAGAAAGAGAAGAAAACAAGTCACTCAAGAAAGAATTGATGAAACAAAAGGAAAGTGTTCACATTTTTTAAGAATCCCAACAGGTCATCGAGAACTTAAGAACTCAGCTAGGAGAAGCTACAAATATTGAAGAAAATATTGAAGATCAAAAGTAGTATTTGGAAGCCAACATAGCAACACAAAAGGAAGAAGCATAAATGAGAGAGAAGATATTGACAGATCATCTTAAGGAAAGAACTAATGATCGAAACCAACTTGAGGAAGAGTTTGGTCAAGAAGAGAAAGTATGTGAAGAAGAAATAATCACATTAAAAATCCATCTTGAAGAAGCAAAGAGAACATAAGAAGTCGTGAAGTCTCGGATAATGAAGAAAGAAGAAGAGGTTGAGAATCTTGAAGAAGAAGTTGTCACATTGAAAAGTAAAATCATCAAACTCAACAAGAATGTTGAAGAGATAGAAACATCCACATCACTTGTAGAGAATGAAGAGATACACTCTAGGTTACTAGAAAAGAAGAATGAAGAAAAGAGAAAGAGTTATGCAGAAGTACTCAAAGGAAGGAATCATGTTCAACCAGAATCTAAGAAAACTCATAAATATACATCTTCAAGAATACCATCCATGTTCAAGACACAAAGAAGCTTCAATCATGATCATGATCAGTCAAGGAAAGAATTCATAAGGACTACACCACAAAGAATATCATTCACTCCCAAGAGTGTAAGTTTCTTTTATGGTCATTGTTTTTGTTGTACTAACTTTGGACATAAAGTTGCAGATTGCAGGGATTATAAAAGAACAGTTCAAGAAATAAACGCTTATGTGGCCCCACGTAACATTAAATGTTACAAATGTCATAACTATGGGCACATAGCTTGTGATTGTAGAAGCATGATCGATAATGCAATGAAAGAGAACACTGATATCATATATAAAAAGGTATGGATAAGTAAACATGAAGAACAGGTGAACAAAGACCAAGTCCCAGAGATGGAAAGATTGGAAATAAAAGGAGATGAAGACAAATCTATAAAGAAAAAGGAAGATGTAAGATATAGAAAGGTTTGGAAAAGAAATGAAAGGAAAGAAGGACAGGTTAATAAGGAACAAGTTCAAGAGATTCTACTTTCAGGTATTGTAGTGAAATATGAATCCATAGATAGAAAGAAAGAAGTCTGAGATCATAGAGATGATAAATCTACCGGTGAAGATGATGATGACTCTGCATCAGAGCAGGAATTGTTCTGAGCCATCTGTCTTAGAGACTCCAAGGTAATATGAATATTAGATAGGGGGAGTCTATGTGGCAGCTGAGACATATGAGAGAACCATCCTTTAATAAGCTTTCAGAGTTTGAGTAGACATATTCATAGCAGTCAGCTAGAAAAAGTACAGTATGATAGATTGATCAATTGCAGTAGTGAAGACTTCATGATAGTACAGTAACATATGGGTCAACATTATGGAAAGTTTTGTAGTAGAGTCTTGGATAGTATGGATAGAGATGTATTTGTAATAACACTTAGTAGGTTTTGATAGATATATGATAGTGGACAAGAGCATGGATTCATAGATTGGTTCAGAGAGTGGGTCAGAGACAAAGGAACATTATCATAATGGATGATAATTACATAGGAATATTTGGATGCTTATTATTGAATGATTTTCATATATGTCAGTTGATTACATAAGGAAGCACCAATGGACAATAACTACAAAAGGAAACAGGTACAAGAAGACATATATTTTTTCTACACAACACCTTGCAGAGAAGTTAAGAGAGAAAAAAAACCAAAAAGATAAGTAGAAATATCATTCAGATAAATTTTCAGATACATAGGTAAGAATATATGTATGATTCCAAGGGAAGAGATTCATCAGATGTAGGATAGAGAGTTAGATGCTTGGAGAGAGAGCACATAGGCATGTTTCAATGGGGACGGATTGTCACAAGGGAAGAATGAGTGATACAACTTCAGTGTTGCATCAGAGTGATACCCTTTGTCAAAGGGGGATATATTATTCATATGAAGGGAGAGAGAGTAATCAGAGGCTTCGAAACATAGAGAAATATCAAATGAATTTAGATAGGGGGGGAATCCCTAAGGAGATTTCAGTCGGGGGGAGAAGCCCCAAAGGGAGATATCCTTTGCCATTGATTTCAAAGGAGGAGAGATAGAAACGTTGTTGAGTAGTATAAGCATGAATGTTATCATGACTAAGCGTTTCCATCAATGTTGGTGTTGCCATCAATGCCAAAGGGGGATATTGTCAGATAGTTGGCTTAGGTTGATGGATAGTTGGTATGGACTATTGGTTGTCATTGATGTCAACCCCTGGAGAGTGATATTGTAGATTGATGTCAACCCTTGGAGAATTATGGTAGCGAATTCTAGTAGCACAAAGGCATGGGTAAGGGACCCAAGTCTTTTTGAGGTATAAATGCATGAATATCAGTGAATTTATAGGTATTACTATTCTAGATGGATAGTATATGTCATGACATTTCCGGTGATATGTGGAACATCACATAACTCCTCATGGATAATTATAGCCATATCAAGTTAGATAACCCTCATGAGTTATCTAGAGCTCTATAGAAGTTCAAAGAAGTCAAATTATTCTAGAATATCCTAGAAGAAGTTGACTAGTCAAAGTGGTTAGTCATGGGTTAAGTGGTTGCAACAAGAAAACAATTAAAAATAAATTAGTTGCAACTAGAATTGGAGAGTTTATTATTTGTGGATAAAGTGGTTAAGTGGAAAAAGTGGCTAAGTGGACAAATTTGGTTAAGTGGACAAAGTGGCTAAGTGGACAAAGTTGGTTAAGTGGACAAAGTGGCTAAGTGGACAAAGTGGTTAAGTGGATACTTCTAGAGGAAGCTACATGGAGAGTATAAATAAGAGAGAAAGGGTCTCCCATTAGTATCCATTGAGAATATTGAATATCTACAAGTGACTGAAGTAAACAAAGGATATCTAAGGACAATTTCAGAGGGAAGGTGAAGTAACGAAGGCTGAAATTCAAAGGAGGATAAAGTCTTTTGATGATGCTTTCTAAGGTATGTTATTTACAAGCCATTGCACCATTTTCGCAATAATTATTTTTCTAGAATTATTCAGACAGAGAAATATGGATTTTTTTGATAAAACATATCCAAGTAACTGTGATAAAAATTTCAGCTTGTGGGTCGTTTTATTTTCGGAGTTACACTTTGTGGAAAATAGGGTTTCTGGCTAGTCCATAAACTAGTGTAAAATAGGTGTTTCAGGTAAAACCGTCATAACTTATTCATAACAGATCCAAATTCAGTAAGACAAAATGTATTGGTTAGAGTATAGTCTGTAGTATGTTTGTTACCATTTTCAGATCCTCACAACAAATATTCCGTACGGGGTATTCTCTACAAGTTCTCTCTCTAGAATTACCCGGAATTCAACAAGGTATGCCATTTTTTCTATAACTCCTTTTCTGGGAGGTTCCAAGAAGTGAAACCTAGAGGAATTGTAGACAAGACATTGAAGAACATTCTGTACTATTTTTAGATCTTTGTTCATTATAGGTACATAGTTATTCTTATTGCAATTTAGGGTTGTTGACTAATCCAAAATTAGTCATGTGATAATAAAGTAAACTTTGATGAAAATGCTAGTCTCTTTTTGTTAAAGTTAAGGAAGGTTTGCAGGTATGTGATTGTATACACCAGGTCTATTAAAGAGTGACAAATTAGATTTGGATGATGAAATTGATGAGAGATTTTGGTTGAGGTATGTTGTTGAAGTTATTAGTACAGATAAAGGTTGTATAACAGTGAGGTTCTAGCACATGGTTTGAGGTACAGACTTGTGGTATAGTGTTTGTGGTATATGTGATTAGATCATATTGGTTTATGAGTATACAGTGACATATTTGATAGAATAGATTGTGACTATGACATATTCAGTTTCTACTCTTGGCACTTATATTTCAGGGAGGTTCGACAGGGAAAGGATAGGTGGTTGTACCCGCCTTCCGGTTGTAGCCGAAGAACATAGGGGGTTGTATCCTCCTTCTGTTTGTAGCCAGAGAATTGGGGAGTTGGAGCTTCCCTCATGTTGTAGCCTGAGAAACTAGGGGGTCAGAGCCTCCTTCCAGTTGTAGCTAGAGAATTGGAAGTTGGTGCTTCCTTGAATGTAATTATTGACATATAAGCAAATAAAATTGTGGTTTTCTCCTACATTGGGTTTCCACGTAAATATTGGTGTACTTTGCATTGTGTGGATGTGCTTGGTATTGTTTATTATGCACTGATGAATGTTAATGCTTATGATATAGTAAGATATTGATGATGAACAGATGAACATAGTTGAATAAGTAAAAGAATATACTTTTTGGTTTAAAGGATCAATAATTGGTATAATTCTCATTACTAATTCGCCCCCCCTCTCAGTAATCCAATAGAGTCCATTCATGGCCATTGGACAATCCTTAACTAGTTCAATGATCCTTCTCTTAGCTCATTTTGATAGTTGAACCAACCAAGATTTTTCATGTTTTCTTCTTTGTAAATGAAATATTTCAAAAAGATTAGGATTTATGTAACTATGACTAGCTCCAGAATCAATTAAAATGTCTATGGGTTGATTATGAATATTACCTTCTATTTTAATCATGGGATATCGGTACTCTAATTGCTTGTTGTCCAAGGATGCATAAATCATTAGCATGCTTCTACCTATGTCCTCCACTATGTCAAAATCCTAAATATTTTGAACAATCCTAATATTTTCTCCTTTGTGAGGGAGATCTATATACAAGTGGTCTCCCTCACATCCCCAACATTTTATGTGATGTTGTCTTGGCCTTTTCCCAAATAAATATGTCATCTAGGGATCATTTTGTGTTGACTTCGCTTGATGATATGTTTGAGATATATTTCTATAAAAATGTGGCCTAAACCATTTTTTTATTTTCTCCATCATGTCTTTCTTTTTGTCATCCCAAACCTTTTGGAAATCTAGTCTTCCTCTATTCTACTCATAAAGGTATTTTTATTTCCTTATGGTCTCTTCCAATGTCTTGGGCTCATCAAAGTGTATCTTATCACTGTAGAAAGAAGGTATCCCGTTTAGAAACCTTTGTATTTTAACATTCTTGTCTCTTATAAATCCAACATACCTAAAAAATTCGAAGAACCTCCTCTCATACTCATCCATTATCATGCTTCCAAGATTGAGTTCAAATAACTCTTTCATCTTCTTTTCATAATACTTCTCTGACAAGTATTGTTGTTGGAAATATCTCTAGAATTTCCTCCAAGAAATTATCTTTTGATCGATGCTTAACCTTCTTGAGTTGATCCCACCACATAGATGTGTTTCCTTGAAGATGGTAGGTTTCAATTATGGCTTCAACATTTGATGAATAATTATGCAATCGGAAATATTTTCTCTTTCCCAACAACCATGCTTTTGCATATTTCATCCTTCTTGTGTTCACCATAAAATGTGGAAGGCTTAATCTTTCTAATCTCTCCTTCAAGTCATCTACCTTAGACCTCCTCCTCTGTCTTTGGATAGGGGACACACTTGGGATTCTCTTCGACCTTGAATGTGCATGCACTCTTTTGGTCAAGTGTTCCAATGAGTGATGATGATGGTTATGTCTACTAATAATGTTTTACTATCTAGATCCCTCATGGTCATCCTTCCTACCATGTGATATTGATTCTTCTACTTATCTTTCACTAGCTACTTACTTTGTGACATGAATTTTATTGACTTTTATTCAGACTCTGTAACATCTCTTCATGATCTCTCATTATCTTTTCATTGTCTTTTCTATAACTTTGCACTTCTTTATATAATATTATCATAGTCTTATCCAGATCTACAATCTCTACTCTAGCCAAACATCCATTGGACTCAGTATCTACATTTCCCATGTTGACATGTAGAAATTAGACCTCCTCTTCATGGCTATAAGATCCTTGGCAATCCTCCATATCTATAGTTCTCATATAGGAATAAGAACCAAATATGCTTTCCTGTACCTCTAATTCTACCAAAAATGTGCATGCAACAATTGTTGTTAGAGTTATTTCATAAATTAGATTACAGGTCATCCTTTCAACTATATTTAAGAGTATGGATGCATTGAAATATGATTTTGATTATATATATACATTCTCCTCTAAATAAACTTTCCAGTGACTACATGTTTTCCCAAATTGGAGCTCTAAGTTGATAGTTACGGTCCGCAAATGTTTAGATTGTTTCCTCATTTTTATCCCTCCATTCCAGAAGTGTCTTTTCTTTCATCCTATGCCATTTCAAGCACCGAGATTCCAATTTTGATTCCACAAATTCCTTCTATGGTCCATGATATTTCCATTGACTACTCATGTGCCTTAAATGGACTTATGAGCAAGGATTTATTCCCTTTGGAAGTAAATTGGTACCTAAATTATACCTTGTACTATTTTGGTTGTAACTTCGTCATACTAGATATGTTTTGCACTCAACATATCTTGTTAGAAATATCTTACTAAGTTATTTCATTCTAGCAACAAAGACACTATGTATTGATGGTACAAACTATTGTCTCGATTTCAACTACCTCAAAATGTTGTTTAGGCCCTCAAAATGCCTCTGCGAGTTGATGACCTTCAAAATCTAAAAAAAATCGTAGAAAATGATTGATTTACTATTGTAATAGTTTGTAAACCTGATTTGTTGATCTCAAAATTGGGAGTAATCCCAGTTGTCGATTCACTAAACTTTTCCAAGACCATGGATGAATCTCAACCATTGATTGCGAACTTGAAATAAATCTAGACCATCCATTCTCCACCATCTGGAACTCCATCAATGATCAACGATTTTGTTTGGAAAATGAACCACCTCATTAATTTTGTCAACCTAATCATTAATGATTGACAATTTTCCTTTGAAAATCGACATGTGAGACTTTGCCGAAATTTTTGACCCGACCATCAACAATTGGAGAATTCTCTAAGTGACATGGCATGACATGTATATGTTTATGTGGCAGGATACATGGATGTTGACATGGAAACCTAGCTAGCATGGCATGACACGTGAATGTTGACGTGGCATGACATGTGGACGATGATATGGCATGACACATGGATGTTGACATGGTATGGCACATCATCCTCTTATTTTTCCTTCATCGGTGATTGAAAATTTCTTTGGGATGGATGGAACACTTCACCAATTTTTTCAACCCGACCATTGATGATTCCCAATTTATCTTGGTCAAATGAAACACTTCATCGATTTCGTTGACTCGACCATTAGCAATCGACAATTTCTCTTGGTTGAGTGAAACACTTTGGTGATTTCATTGACTTGACCATTGGTGATCAATGATTTCTCTTGGTCGAACGAAACACTTCGCGCATTTCTCCAACCTAACTATCGACAATCGACGATATCTATGTATATTTTATCCTTGTACAATTATTTACTGCAAACATGTTTTCAATAAAATAACATAAATGATACAATGATAAATACACACATTACACATATAGTTTTCCCCTGGAAACTCAAACTGTGAAAACCAACATATTCTATATTCATTCACCATACATTTTTTACAATACAATATAGATATAGGATCGTATGGTATCCAAAACCCTAATCCAATAACCCAGATTATTCAACAACTCTAATTGCTTCATTGGAAATAGAAAACCAATGGTGAAAAGCCATGTGTTGAAAAACCACCCAAAAATGGATGCAAAAAACTGCCCAAAAAAAACATTTCTAGGGAACTGCCCCCGAAACCCCATGCAAGGGGGATTCCGCCCCCTTGTGAAAGGGGAAAGGGGGTGCTCCACCCCCCTGCACACCCGGTGCAACATAGACACTAGTTCTAACCATGCAAATAATATAACACATACCCAACACTCTCTTGGTCGAATGAAACACTTTGCATATTTCACCAACTTGACCATCGACAATCGATGATCTCTCTTGGTCAAGTGAAATACTTTTCATATTTCACCAACTTGACCATTAGTGATCGACAATATCTCTTGGTCAAACGAAACACTTCATCGATTTTGTCAACCCAACCATCGATGATCGATGATTTATCTTGGTGAACCGATTGAACTTAGAAATGTGTCGACCAATTCTTCGATGGATTTGGATCACCGATATTGAGATCGAAATACGTCTCATCCATTGATCTGTTAAACTTTTTCAAACTTCTCCAATCCTGCAAATGAATCTCAACCATGGATCTTTAATGTCTAAACGATCTGGGCCGTTGATTTTCCAAATTCTATAGTCACTATTAAAATGGAAAATTTGACCTCCCGAGCCAAATTTAACTTTGCAACTTATAAATTGAAGCCCTTGACCATCTCTTCGACAGTTTTGAGGGCAATTTTGACCTAAATTTTCTCAGAAATATGGCGATTTCACTCTCATCTCAAACATTTCCCTAAATATGTTATAGATCCAAAATTTGTAATGAGGAATTCACCAAATTTGCACTAGTCCTTGGCCCATATGGGTCCATTGTTCAACCAAAAGATCTAATACCACTTTGTAATGTCCCCCACTTGTAAACCCAACAATTAATTTTTTTTCTGATACCAATTAAATAAAATGTGCACATGCTAAAAACGCCCATGCAACTAACAACATTTTAAAACATGAATGCAATGAAATTCACTTTCACACAACAACATATAAATTCTTCTAACTCAGAGTTTATGCACAACAATTAAATCCCATCATCTAATGCAAGATATTCATGATTTACATGCATTTAACAACATTATGAATGCATCCAAATAAACATATTCGCAGTAGCATATAATCCACCCAAAACATTGTATATGTACAACAATTAAAACCCATAATTAAATGCAATACAACATGGGTAAATACTTATCTTTTAAAACAAATTTGCAACCAGCTGCAGAGGATGGATGTTCCACCCAACCATAGAATTGTTGTTCCAAATATCAACAACAAGTCACCCTTGATCTTGGGCTAGGAATCGATAAAAGAGAGTGTCTCTCCATTATCCACTCACAGCTCAAAATTCCCACATCCAACTAATGTTTCCTACAGCTATCCCAACTCCTCCATCTCTCCTCCTCTCAACCTACCCAACCCAAGGAATGTACCCCCTTATCTACAAATAGTCCCTTGAGCTATACAATTATTTTATTGCATGTTGTTATCCAAAAGTAGTAATCTTATATGAAAGAGGCGTCCATTACATTTTTAAAATAATACTCTTATATGAAAGAGGTGTCCATTACACTTTTCACATTATCTCAGTGTCTACTTATACATATCATTATATTATTCAAAATATTTCTTCATCAGTTTATCACAATATCTTCTTATTATATTCAAAGTAACTTTACAACTTAAATAATTTATACACACCTAATCTAATACTTTTATTTTTCATGATCGTTATATTATTCAAAATATTTCATTATCACAATATCTTCTTATAAATATTTCATATTCAAAGTAGCTTTATAACTTAAATAATTTACACACCTGATCTAATACTTTTATTTTTTTCATCAAAATGATACTTTTATTTTCATAAAAAAATGATTTAGAAACAAGCGTAGCGAACTATGCAGATTGCCATGGAAAGAGAATGATTATCGAGTAGGATGTTGTGATTTTGTTCTTATTTTGTGCTCTTTATTCACATAAATGTTTCTTAATTCCATCTTTTCATGGTACTTTGTTTTGTTCTTCTTGAGTCTCTCATATATAAAATATTAATATATTTTAAGATGATTCTTTTAGATATTTAGCAAAACGTATTTCAAATTTTTTACCAGTATGATCAATTATTTTAGTATGAGAATTTAATATTAAGGTAAGTTGGTGCAAGAAAATATGTTTATACAGAGTAGAAGTTCCTTGTGGATGGAAGCACACGATAGAGAAGACATAAAAGTGAAGGGATATATTGCAATGGTGAGTATGCATTTACTATCTATATTATGTAGTAGTATTGAGTTTTTGATTTGTAATAATACATCACATATTATTAAGATAATATAAGTGCAAAATCAAATAGGGAGAAAGTTTAGTGTACTAACTAATAGCACAGGAGAGAATAATTAGTTAGATGGTCAACTTCATGATTGGGATTAATCTTCTAGAATCCCCTCATATGCCCATTTTTTCTCTTAATGGTGTGGTCAAAGATGAAACAAAAACATGGTCATTGAAAACCCTATACACAAACTAAACCATGGAAAAGTAGTGATATTTGCCCAATGTGTAGAAAGATAAATCAAGAATGTCACATGGGCTACTATCTTAAGGAAAGACATAAGATTTTATGAAATATTTTGACACTCTTAGTAAAGGAGGAATGCTTTCAAGATGGAAAAATAAAACCAACGAGAGACCCTGTGATGGTTGGTACAATGAAGAATGCAAATCAACATAAAAAATATGACTAAATGTCAATCGAAATGAGGGGATGCATTGGATGAGTGAATACAAAAAACTTATGCATAGGGGTAAAATAGCATTTCTTAGAAAAATATGAGTTAATTGGCACCGCAACTTGTCATCTTAAACAAAATTGGAAACAATTACATTCACAAAGCTTGCAACTATGGGAGATAAATAAGGAATAAATGATAGAATATATACATGAACTTAATGAGAAAAACATTAACGAAAATTATTCCAACATGCCTTTAGAGGAAAAATAATATAGG
>ML793708.1:243118-253801 GCA_009831015.1 Picea engelmannii
CGCAATAATGCATCTCCTAATATAGTACAAGGACCACAAGTTGTTACATAAACTCCCGTTTTATTTCTTAATATCCTTTTAAATTAAATTATGTTATTATTATCATTTTTCATATTTAAATAATTAGTAAAACATTTCTGCAGTAGTATAATTAAATTTGCAGCGATATAATTAAATTCTCGGCAGGTATCGCGCATGCTATGCTGCTCTTGTTAAATCTACATTTAATTGTATTGATGTTGTTTAACATGTGTTTCCCACTTACCTCGCCATCCTTATTACATCTGCAATTAAATTTATCTAGCTCGGCAGGGACTACGTTGCCATGCAACCCTTGTTAAAAAAAATATCAATTATAAAGACAAAATAGGAATGACGAGAACAATATGTTTCATCTTTTTTCACTCCTTTAAAGTATAGTATTAGATTAATGTGGTTATGCTACAAGTCAATGTTTAGCAAGAAATTTATAATCTAATAAAGATCTAAATGTCCACTTATGAAGTGTGTATATTCATCTAGTTTTATTACAATGGATGAAAGTTTTATAGACTATTTAAACCTCACTAAAAAGAATACAAGACTTACCATACAAACATATTTGAAGTAAAAATAAATGCCCTTCTTCTAAAAGTCATAGAAAATTATCCATGTAACTCATGGTCCTCTTCATAGGTTATAAGCATGCGCCAACAATGTCGCTTCAACTCTCCCTTTCCAATCGAACGCTGGTTCGAGAGCTCACATGGTGTTGGACTTCATAAGCATATTTTTTTTATTTTGAAACCAATTTGTAATACATCGAGCAAGCTCAAACATACCCTTTGATCCATCTCACCTCTACTCGCAAAAACAATATTGGAAACGTCGATTCAAAATTGATGCCATGCTAATGGAAGAACTCTCAAAGAATAAAATTCTTTGTAAAGTCTTAAACTTCAAATAACATAATTCTTTGTAAAGTCTTAAACGTCAAGGGTGGATTAAGATTTTGAATGAAACGGAGGAGAGCTAAGTTTAAATTGTTGTATATCTAAACATAATATGATTAAGATTTTGAATGAAAGGGAGGAGAGATAAGTTCAAATTGTTGTATATCGAGACATATTAATTATATGTTACAAATAAATGTATTATGATTATATAAATGTATTATGATTATGAGTTTTTTTTAAATCAAATTTCATAATTTTGTAATAAAGTTTGTTTTTATCATATTTTTATTAGAAAAAAAAAATAAAAATAAATTGTTTTATCATATTTTTATAAAAATATAAAAAGTTTTAAATATATAATTAACAATCTTATAATTAATCAGTTAAATAATAATTTAATTACTCCTTAATGTAATATTTACAAATTAAAGTTTGAGTATTTCTTTATAGAAATATAGATTTTTCCCTTTTTTTTTTACAAATCTATTATTCAAATATGATCAAATTGTTGTCTTGTTTGAGTAGTGTAACACACCCGACCCCTAAGTATCTTTTTTTGGGGATGCAACATCAAAATTTTGCTTACTCAAATCATCTTGAATCATTTCTTTGAAATGATTCATTCTCTTCTACTCGCCTGTAGCTTTCTAACGACTATTATCAAGCTCTAATCCGACCTCTGGTATACAAGTTATGACTTCCCGGAGTCCTTCGGGTGTTCTTTGGTTGAGGGCCACGTGGATCCATCTCATTCGTACCATTTCCAAGTTCCTACCTCTCGCATGGAAGGTCCATCCACTGTCCAAACCAACGGTGAGACTTAATCCTCATCTAACACAAGCCAGAGGAAAATTCGATGTTCGACGCTTCGGCACTGAACGTCGCTTTTCTTTTCTGCATGCATGTCCTCCAGAGTCCCGAATTCCTAAGGGATCCAGAAATATCACCATGTGGCTCCGACCTTTGGACCTTTTGAATCACCCTTGACACTGTATTCCAAACCTCCGGAGTCCCGAAGTCCCAGACTCTCGAAGGGTCCATTCTCACACGAGGTGACATACTAGATGTGATGGAAATACAGGAGGGTCCCGAATACTCCTCCTGCCACATGGACCAAATAAGTAATTGCAAGAGATGACACATGGAAAGGTAGAGAGGACACGTGGCCCCTACAATGGGTGACATGTGTCACATCTTAATGGGTACGTAGGGTCAGTGAAATGTCTAAATCCAGGTGACATGTGGCACGTCAAATGTGGGTCCATGTCACCCTGGATTCAACGCCTTCTAAGTCATTCGATCTTATGGTCATGGTGTGCCCACATAACCCCTAGATCTACAACCTCCATTACTTCGTAACTTCGGCGTTCGAGGAACTCGTGGGGTGGCTCCCTCCTTGCTCTCGGAGTGGTCAACATTGGGCTGACCATGGTCTAGATCTGATGGTCACGAAAGATCCCAGAGGATCCCTAGATCTACGGTTTTCATTTCTTCGTCGCTCTAACCTTCAGGGGTTTCGACTTTATGGCTGCTCCACTCTCTTGAAGTAGGACTTTGATGAAGTGCCATACGTGGGTACCTCCTCTGGATGATCAGACAGTTAAGAGGGGTTCTTAATGAACTCCCCAATCCCACGGCTCTCCTCCCTTCGTAACTTTGGCATCGAGGAGTTTGATGCTATAGCATCTTTGTTCTCCTGAAGTGGAACTTTGTCAAAGTTACCTTGGTGTAGATCCAATGGCTAAGGGGGCTCCTAAATCATCTCGAATCAATGGTTCGCGTTTCTTCGCGATGGGTAATTGGGTCAAGGTTTAACAGTGAGGCAAGTCTGTCTGCCATGGTTAGGGAGACCGCCAAGTGCAGTCAACCTTGTGGGTAACCAAAACCATTAGTTTCCTTTGATCGATTTATAAACAGTAGGGTCAAAACAATCTGGAGCTCTAAACTCCTGGAGTTCCAAAGCCAGAAAGGCTTAGATCCATTCGGGCCTAGCGTAGGGTTCCCATACCTTGGTCACATGGGTTCTTCGAAAACTCTTGTGGAATATGAGCTAATCCCTAAATAGTCATAAATGGGTTAAGGACATGGGTATGAGCCCTCGGTCATACGGTGAGGAGTCTGAAGGAGGAACCCTCCTTCCATAGGGTTTGAACTTATTATACCCACAAAGGTAGAGTCTAGAGGTCAGCAGGACTTAAGCATTCGAGTAAACATTTCCCCGACACTCTTGCAGGCTTACAACCCATAGCCCACTAGCTACTCAGTTGAAGTAATTAGAAGACCCTTTAATGGGTTCGCAGAGAAGAAATACACATTCCTCCCTTAATCATTCAATACATAACTTAGTCATAATCATACAAATATATTTACTCATCATTTTAATTTCAACACATAGAGTATGAAAAATACTTGTAAAAAAACCAGAGTTTGTGAAGCAATTGCAAAAAGGGGTACCTGTTTCCACCCAACCATAGGTACAACCACTCCTCACGGATTTACCACTGGCCACCCTCGAGCTAGACCATGATGCTCTAAGAGAGACTATTTCTTCTTACTCAGCGACAGTCAAGGATGGAGGTTACTCTCCTCCTCCCATGGGAAAGGAAGTATGCATGAGTACTTCCATAGTCACTCGACGTCCTCGTTTATCAGCTTGTAACGAAACGAAAACCATGCCAGCCACTTCTTGAACCCATAATGAGCTTATTTCTCAGTTCTTCTTCGAACCAAAGACTTGTAACCGCTCTTTTTCTCTTCTCGAGATTGTTCTTTTGACTCTTCTCTCTTTGTAGGTCTGCTTTCTCGCTCACTCCCTCTGCCCACGAAATTACCTCTTTCTTCTTTCCTTCCTCAACAAGGTTGTGTGGGTCCAAATCCCCAGCTCATGGTCATGTCTAGAAGTATTGCAGATGGGTACTCTACCCCATCTCCTCATTAACTCTTGAGGAGGAATCTTCTAGCTACCACTCTGATTGGTAATTCATTTCTAGTCAGAGAATTGTTCTAGGTCTGATATAGAGATATCTCATGTTAACAAAAGCGTGTGTGTGCTCATGTTTCTAATAACACGTGCACGCTTTAGGAACGTGCATGTGTTCCTAAAGTGCACACGTTATTTTTATTTCAAAATTTTTTTGGAACACACACATGTTCTTGTACACATGTTTCTAAGGAACGTGCACGCGTTCTTGGGAATGTGCCTACATGGCTTGCTGAGTGGAGGTTTGGGGTTTGTCGAACTTGTCACATTAAGAACGTGTGCACATTCCTACTCACCTCATTGCCACTTTTTCGTCCACCATCTTTATGCACTCACCCCATATATATATATATATATGAAATCTTCACTTGAACAATAGGTTACTAGAATGATTATTAAACCTTGATTCTACACTATATGGAGAAAATTGCAAGCAAAACTCAACTTAATAAGTTAATTATTGTAATTTGATTATGGAAAAAAATACAAACAATGAATATCAAACTCATACTATAAGTCTATAGTCACCAAATATTTATCTATATATACACTAAAAATTTATATTATTTTTTATTTATTTGTAAAATAATATTAAATATAATAAAAAAAATCAATAACAAAATTAAAAAGTTTCAAATAGATCTTAATTAAATTAATAAATTTAATGTAAACATTAATAATAATTTAAAATTAATTAATTAAATTTTAATCAATGAAAAGATGTTCTAACATACTTACATAACATAAAAAAAAATACAAGTATACTAAATTACATTTATTAAATATGCTAAATTACACTTTGAATAAACATTTACAAGTAAGTAGGCAACAATTACAGATAAATAGGCTCAAAGGGAAGCGATTCGAGGGATTCATGAACATATATGGAGAAGTAAATTACAGGTAAGTAGGCTCAAAGAAAAGAGATTCAATAGATTCATTGACATATATGGAGAAGTAAATAAAACCTATGGCATACCCGGTCAAATACAAAACAAAGAGAGTGACACCTTCTCAAAAGTAAATATATATCTGAATTTGAGGATGGACAGAAATCTAATATTAAACATTGTGTATTGACAGTTGCGAAGAAGCAACTTATGGATGGAATACATTTGTAAACCGTGGCTTAAAGCTAGCATAAGTAGCACCTTATTGTAGTGTGAATCCAAGTCAAGTTTTTGTTGGAGATATTAATTATAAGTAGTGAGCTTTAAGTTTAAGTCAAATCATACATAGAAGCAATTGTGAAAGGAGTTGGGAAAATTTTCAGAGTACATGTGTTTCTGAAAGTCTGCAGAAATTGTTGGAACTGAAACTTTGTATAGCATTGTATTTTGAAAACATTGTGTAGCAGTTAAGTTGATAATACATTAAGCATTTGTGTGTTGATATATTTATGAATTGTGTACATAAATGATTTTAAGTTCTGAGTTATGTTGTATGCAAATACTTTCTCTCTATATCTATTCAAACTTAAGTAGGTTTATATATTCTTGAATCTGCATTGAAAATATATATGTGAGTTTATGTGCTAAGAATAACACAATGTTGATTTTTATAACAAAAAATTACTTTATTAGTGTTATATCACAGTCCAAAGTCTACCCGATAGTCTAGAAACTGCACATTAAATTCTAAGAGCTCACAGACAAAATATTGAACTGCCTAGTCTTTGCAACTGCGCCGCTGAGTAAGTCTGCGCGCTCTAGATCCCAGAGTTTTGACATAGTTACATTCAAAACACAAATAAAAATGCTATTAAGAAATGATACCCAATTTCTTTGGATCATGTTGGAATAATGTAGAAATGATAGGCAGATTGCTAGGGATTGGGTTGATGTGTTTCGTTTATATTTAGCATGGAGAGGTTTGAGATCCACACTTCATGGATCTATGATTTGGTTTGTTGTGACTATCTACACCTATATATTGTATTTTGATTTCATTAGATAATTGAATTGGTTTGACCATTCCTTTGTGAGAGCGAGCCTTTTGTGCTCTGCTCCCTTTGCCTCTCTATGTTTAATTTAAGTTGGTATCAGAGTGTGTGTGAGCTCTAGCGTATGGTGGAGGAAATCCCTAGGACAATGTGTCATTGATTGAGAAAGCCACATCGGTGTGGAGGAGAGTGTTGCGTTGATTGTGAAAGAAGCACAGTTGAGGTAGCCGCCATACCTGCTCTGCGATTGAACCAGAGGTAGTAGCCAGAAAGATTTCTCTCAGATTTAAAGATCTTTCTTGGAAATTGAAGCTGTTGCCACTGGCTAAACGAAACGTTACCTGTAATTGAGATCGCTGAGGAGGAGTCGCCATTTTGTGAATCCGCGTCCAGCTCCTCGAGCTGTGTGTAACCCTATCGCCTATATTTACTGTAGCCACCAAAGAAGAAAACATTGCTGCAGCTGTGGACAGAGCTGGTATTGAGTGCGTGAGCTAGAAGGAAATCGCTGAAGAGGAGGAGGAGTCGGTGCCTACACGAAGGAGAACCTGCAACGTGAAGAGAAGGGATATGTTGCTCTTTTCAATGCGCCCAGCTACCTGTGTGAAGTAAAGTATCTGTAAAATCTGGTATTACAAAGACTTTGACTGACGCTGCCTCTTGGCACAGCCTACAAAAGAGCAAGGTGTGCCGTCCAATTTTTTTTCTGGATTTTTTTTTTTTTTTTTTGCTGATTGGTTTTGTATTCACTCTCAGAGATCAGGTGAAATGGCCACTGCCCAACAACCGTTGGTTGATACATATATCAATGAGGCTTCCAAATTGAATGGAGAGAACTACGTCAATTGGAAATTCAAGTTGCAGACTGTTCTTGAATTATTTGGTGGCTGGATGATTGTGAATGGCACTGAGCTGAAGCCTACAGATCCTGCATTACTTGCAGATTGGAATAAGAGGGAAGCCAGAGAAAAGGTTACATTGCGAATGTCTGTGCAAGATAAGATTATTCCTCACATCAGAAATTGTGACACATCTAAGAAAACATGGGGCATGCTCAAAAGCCTATATGATACCACTGATGCAAATCGAGTACTGTTTCTGAAGACCAAATTGATGTTGATCGAGATGGAAGCAAATGAAGGGGTAAGTAAGTTCATCTCTCGCATCAAAGATTTAAGTGATAATTTGGCAGTTATAGGTGAAGAAGTAGATAGTATTGATCAAGTAACTATCGCTCTGAAAGGTTTACTGCCAGATTATAAAGTGTTTATTTCAGCACTTGCAGCGAGAGAAAAACCCCCAAATTTATTAGATCTTACAGGTATTCTCCTTCAAGAAGAAGAAAGGATGAAAAATTATGATCAGGATGCTAAAATTTCAGATCTCGCACTGATGGCATGAGGTAAATATACGCACAGAGGTAAACAATGGAGCAAACCATGGAGCAAATCATGGAATGGAGACAGAGGCAAATCGTGGAATGGAGACAGAGGCAAATTTCACTCAAAACATAAAGGTATGGCTGAGACTGATGTTAATAGAAATAATGGAGATGGTTATTATTGGGGCAAACCAAGACACCTCAATGGAAATTATTATCAGAAGAAATATCACAGTAATAGAAGCCACAATGAAAGTCACAATGCAAATTACAATGGGAATTTTGCAAACACAAACAATCCTAAAATTAATGGATTAAGAAATCTGAGATTATTTATTTCTAAGGATTCTCTGTCTGCTGAGACAGATGATAAGAATGCATGGTTTATAGATTCAGGTGCATCTACACATATGTCCTGTAGGAGAGAATGGTTCGATGACTACAATGAGAAATTTGATGGCACTCATATCTATTTAGGTGATAATAGGTCACTCAAAGTTCAAGGTTATGGAATAGTAAAGGTGAAATTATCTAATGGTGAATTGAAACAGATACATAATGTTATGTATGTCCCTGGTATTAAAAAAATCTCATCTTTGTTTCAACCATAACTGATTATGACCTAAAAGTAGAATTTGGCAAGTACCAGTGTCTTATCAAAGACATTCGAGACCACTACAAGACTGTTGCTACAGGTTCAAGATGTGGAGGACTATATAAGCTGGATGTGTGCACAGATAGTCATCTAGCGCTGGCATCCACAATCATCACCACAGAGCAACTCTGGCATCAAAGGTATGGCCACATAAACCATCATGACCTTATACTGCTTCAAAAGAAATCTATGGTCGAGGGTCTGCCTGTAATAAAGAATCTGCATTTAGAATGTAGTGCTTGTGCACTTGGAAAACAACACCGAGATGCATTCCCGGTACATCAAGAGAAGAGACATACTGATATGCTTGAATTAATCCATACAAATGTATGTGGACCTATGCAAACTAAATCATTAGGAGGTGCATCATATTTTCTAACATTTATTGATGATAGATCTAGATACACATGGATCTATTTTATAAGAAGGAAAGGAGATGTATTCGAATATTTCAAGGAGTTCAGAATCATGATCGAAAAGCAGATAGGAAAATGCATTAAACTTCTCAGATCTGACAATGGAGGTGAATACGTGTATGGAGCTTTCAAGAAATATTGTAAGGAAAATGGAATCCAGCAACAATTTACAGTATCGCACACTCCTTAGCAAAATGGTATAGAAGAACGAAAGAACAGGACACTAGTTGAATGTGCACACAGTATGCTCCAAGGTAAGAACATTTCGAATGTCTTTTGGGCAGAAGCTGTGAATACTGCTGTATATTTGAAGAATATCAGTCGGACAAAGAAATTAGAATTTGAAACACCATTTGAAGTTTTCAATGGATATAAACCTGAAGTTAAGCATCTACGAATTTTTGGTTGTAAAGCTTTTTCACACATACCAAAAGATGATAGAAGGAAACTAGATGCTAAATCACTTGAATGTGTCTTTGTTGGATACTGAAATGATCAAAAAGCTTATAAACTATTTCACCCTATCTCTCATAAATTACTTGCTAGCAGAGATGTGGTATTCCATGAACATACTGATACTAGTGATAAAGCTAATAAAGGGAATACTCATGCTAACAATGATGAACATGTTAAATTAATCCTAATAGTTCAAGAGCAGGAAGTGGAACAACCACAAGAGAAGCAGTAGGAACAGGGAAGCAGAAGCAGAAGCAACAGTGAAAATAGCAGAAGCAGCATGAGCACTTCTATTAGTTCAGATGATGAGACAACAAAAAGCAGAAGGATAATGGATGGAACCCCTACAGGGATGTAGTACTAAGGAGGTCTTCAAGACAGACTCGTCGTCCTTCAAGGTATGATGACTATGCTTTAATGACTAATATAATGCAAGTCAATGAACCAATGAATTACAAGCAAGCCAAAGATAAAGAAGAATGGGTTGAAGCAATGAATGATGAATATAACTCAATTATGAAGAATCAGACTTGGTAATTAACAGAGTTACCAGAGAACAAAACACCCATAGGATGTAAATGGTTGTTTAAATCTAAGTTTAAACCAAATGGTAGCATTGACATATTTAAAGCTAGATTAGTCACAAAAGGTTATGCTCAAAAGGAGGGAGTAGACTTTGAGGAGACTTTTGCACCAGTAGTGAAATTAAACACAATTAGAGTTCTGGTTTCATTAGCTATTGCACATAATTGGAAAATCCATCAATTAGATGTGAAATCGGCTTTCTTAAATGGTGAATTAAAATAAGAAGTGTACTTAGACCAGCCCGAAGGCTTTGTACAGAAAGGACAAGAGCATCTTGTATGTAAATTAAAGAAAGCTATCTATGGATTGAAACAGGCCCCTAGGTCATGGTATATAAAGATTGATACCTTCTTTAATCAGAAAGGTTTTGTGAAAAGTCAAGGTGATCCTAATCTTTATGTGAAGAAAGATAAGGAAGGAAATATTTGTTTAATATCTTTATAAGTTGATGATCTCATCATTACAGGAAATGCATGTAAGTTGATTGCAGAAATCAAAAATCAACTATCACAGGAATTTGAAATGAAAGATCTTGGTGAACTACACTATTGTTTGGGACTTGAGGTTTGGAAACAATCTGGCAAAACTATGATCACTCAAAGTAAGTATGTGAAGGAGATATTGAATAGATTCAATATGAGTGATTGCAAAGTATAAGCAATTCCTTTAGAACAGAATGTGAAGTTATGCAGTCAAGATGGAACAAAGGATGCAGATGGTACTTTGTATCGATAGTTGGTGGGAAGTTTGAATTATCTCACCACTACAAGGATAGATATATCATATGCAGTCAGCATTCTTAGTTAATTTATGGCCAAGCCAAATGAAAGCCATTGGAAGGTTGCAAAGAAGGTCCTTAGATATCTGAAAGGGACAATGAACTTTGGTCTTTTATATACTGATAAGTTTGATGTTCAATTGGCAGGTTTTTCTGACTCTGATTGGGCAGGAAATCCAGATGATAGAAGATCTAATATAGGCTATGCATTCAACATTGGATGAGGAGTAGTATCATGGAGCAGCAAGAAACAACCAACTGTTTCTCTATCATCCATAGAAGCAGAATACAAAGCCATGGCTAGTGCAGCATGTGAAGCTGTCTGGTTGAGGAGAATTCTAGAAGATGTTGGAGAAAAGAAAACAGAACCCACAAAAGTACATTGTGACAATCAAAGTGTAGTCAAGCTGGAACACAACCCAGTTTATCATGCAAGGACAAAACACATTGAGCTGCAACATCACTTTGTTAGAGAAAAGATTGAGTCTAAGGAAATTGAACTTATGTATTGTAACACAAGTGATAATGTTGCTGACATATTTACAAAACCTGTTG
>ML793708.1:260577-294970 GCA_009831015.1 Picea engelmannii
AGGAACTCCATTTCCTCCTGAATGTATCTATGCAGACAACTGCAGTACTTTAACACCAAATGTTTCTCTGAATCTTTGATACCCAACTTTGTGCGTAGGGTATGAAACAGATTCGTCATCTCATGCACATCTTGGTCCCTTTGCTGCTGCAACGTAGTCCATTATATGTATTTGTCCTCATAGCTCCCCACGGGATAATATTGTTCCTTGATGGCATCTCAGAAAGAATTCCAAGTGGGTGCGGCCGAGAATAAAGAGGGTTCTCCCTCACCCTCTTGCTCCGAGTAGGTTTCCCACCAGTCCTTGACATGGGGGGCAGCTTTGAGGAGTGAGAAAATAATCTTTTCTCGGTCGGAAAAGTCATGAACCGAGAAATATCCTTCTAATAGATTCAACCATCTATCTACGGCATCTGCATCTATTTGGCCGTCAAATATGGGAATGTCAAAGTTTACTTGTACCTTAAAAGGAGTGGCACCTTCAGAGTGGCTTCTGGATGTCGATGCACCGCCAGTCGGAATCCGTTGAAGAATCTGGGAAAAGTTGTCCATCATCGCGTTCCTTTGTTTCTCGAGGGCCTCCTCGAGCAACATTTTGATAGGATCTCCTGCTCCCTCATATTTATTTTCTTCCCCCATGGGTGGTTTTCGGGGTTTGCGAGGCTGGTCTTGCAAAGGTTCAACCAGATCGAGCCCCAACTCCTTATACGCCGATCTCGTTGGGGACATGCAAAGAAGGATCGAGAATGAGCAGACCACTCTGATACCACTGATCCGGATTTATGTAGGAACACAATGAAATACAGAAATACACATAAACATAGAGATGCAGTGGAAATAAGACTTCATTTCATTAACAACAAACGATTGAAATATGCTTACAGACAGAATGGAAATAAACTAGCTAGGGCACTGGTACCTTATCTCTGAGAAGAGATGTGGCTGCTACTCGCATCCGTGAGTAGATGATTACAATGAGGCTTTGAAGGCCCTTTTACAATAAATGGGAATGCCAAAAGTCCGAAACATCCAAAAACCTAACCCTGGGAGATGAAGCACCAAAAGTCATGTGGGCCCCGTTTGGGTAAGTTGGTGCATCAACTTTCCGAGGTCGTAACTTTTGCATACGTTCTCCGTTTTAGGTGTATGATAGCTCGTTGGAAAGATCTATCCGAGGCCTACAATTCTTGAGACAAAATAGTATCGTTAGATGATATTTTGAGACAACAACATACCCAAAAAAACATCGTTTAGGGCCTCAAAATGGCCCCGGAAGTTTAGGACAAAAAATAAACTACTAAAAATAGTAAACTGTGCGAAAACTGAAAAACTGAATGAAGCAATGGTGGGGGTTCAAGTGGAATAGGTGGGTGGCCACCAATATCCACCTGGATCATCTTCATAACTTCCTTTTATTTTTTAATGCATCCTTAACCTGTTTACTTTTTAACATTTACCTAATCATATTAAGAAATTACTGTAGCACCATATAATTGCCATGTTTAGATTATTAACGGGCACTACTTCAACTTCCTCCTCAGCTATCAGTGCGTCTCAGTTGTCCACACGTTTCATATTCGATGGCCAACCCACCTATTGCATGAGCATGGAGCGTTTCATGAGCATGGAGAGTTCGCGAGTTAGCGGCTGTGTCTTTCATGAATTTGGTAAAAGGCATAGGCTACACTGCACCCGAATATGCATGGGTAGTTAACTAAAAAGGCTGAAAGGGATCATGGTTCTTGAGATCGTAAGCAGGAAAAAATGCATGGACGCAAGACTACCTGCCTCTCTTCAGCTTCTTCTCGAATGGGTGAGTCTCTGTTTTGATGAAGATAACTTTAGTTTGATCATTATATCAAAAAGATCTTTTATTACACATGAAATATTCAAATGATATAACTAGCACAGCCGCTAATTACCAGCCAATACCTTTTGGCATTCTTAGCTGCGAGTTAGCCATAGAATGCCATACAAATTTTTAAGTAAGGAGGCCCCAATTCGACAGTCGGGGCCAATCATGAAATTGGGACTTCACCATAAAAGTATTTGGGGAGGGAGGCCCAAATTTGGTAGTCAGGGCCAATTGAAAAATAAGGACAAGGGAAGATATGAAGTAGTGAAGAGAGGTCCTAATTTGAGAATCAAGTCGATCATGAAATTAGGATAAAAAAAAGGTTTCGACCAAAACTTCATCAAATTCAAAAGCAAGTTCAAAGTTTGAACCATGGGTTGACAGGATGCCTGAATAGAAAATCAGATTCAATTCAGATATCAAGAGGAATTTCAAGTACCAAAAGTAGAAGAATGACTTGATTAAAAAATTGGGCCTGATATCAAAGTTGGAGAGAAATTCTAAAAGGTGGAGGAACAAGGCCCGATTACAATGTCAAAATTTGGCTTTGAAAAGGAAGAACTTGAATTCAAACTCTTAACCTTCAGGATCCATTCATAAAAGCATTCAAGTAGGAAGGTCTTGATTTGCTAGTTGGGTTCGATCACAAAATCAAGGAAAGAGAGTAGATGAATTTGTGAAGGAAGGCCCAAATTGGAAAATTGAGGTGATCATGAACTTGGGCTTAAAAATATCGGCAAGACTTCATCAAAGTTCAAGATCTAGATCCAAAAATTTGAGCCATGGGTTAATTGGAATCACAATTTGACAATCAAAACCCGGATGAAAATAGGAGAGAGCTTGAGCACTAAAATAAATTAATGACCCGACTGACAAATAAAGACCAATTTTAAACGATGTGAAAATTGGTGCATTAAGGTAAATTAAAAACTAAGGAAGAAAAAATTATGGAAGGGAGAGAAACAAAGTCATAATCTGATCTGAATTTTATGAGCAGAATGAAATGAATACAGATTATTACTAAACAATGCTAACAGAGAATAACAAAGATACATTAAAACTAGTTTTTATTCAATAAGGAAATAAGTTGAAACTATACAATGTAGTGGAAAACAAAATTACTGGAATGGTGGCAACTTATTTCTAAGAAGAGATGTGACAACTGTGCTCATTCGCAAGAAGTTGATTACAATGAGGTTCTAAAGGTATTTTTACAATAACCATGAATTTAAAAACTCTATAAATCCAAATACCTAGCCCTAGGAGATGAAACACCAAAAGTCATGTGGGCCCTGTTGGGGTAAGCTAGTACATCGACTTCCCGGGGTCGTAACTTTTGCATACGATCTTTGTTTTAGGTGCATGATAGCTCGTTGGAAAGGTATATATTAGGACTACACATTTTCCCATAAAACACTAAATTCATGTGTTATTTCACTTTGGAGAGCCATAAAAACGTTGTTTAGGGCATCAAAATGGCCCCGAAAGTTAGGGACCTAGAAACTAGGAAAAAACTGCCAAACTGGAAAACTACAAAAAATGAACCAATTGGAATAGGTGGGAGGCTGCCGAAATCCATATGGATCAATATCCACCCCTTAGGAAGCAATGGTATCCATTGCGTTGAGTTCCCCCATCAGATGAGAAAATTTCTGTTGAATTTGGCCTCGGGTGAGCCATTTTCCTTAGTGCATGAGTTTCCCTGCGTTGAAAACCTGATAAAGTTGGATCCTTTGTTGTCAAGTTCCAAAATGTACCCATACTTGTTCAAAAAAGAGTATAGAAGTGGCTTCTAATGTGATTCTTTTCTTGCAGGCAACCAGAATCGCCATCATGGAAAAGTGATCAACAACCAAAAAAACACAGTCATTTCCCCTCTTGGTGGACGGAAGGCCTGACATGTAATACATTGAGATGGATTCCCATGCCCTGTCAGGAGTAGGAAGAGGGGTGTACACGCCCTGTTTCTTAGTGGTCAGTTTGGCGATAGTGCAAGGAGTGCAGGACCTGATATACTTACCGACATTATGTCGAATTTTTGGCCAATAGAAATGTTTCTGCAACACTACCACTGTATTTTCGATGCCGTAGTTTTCACGCACACAATTGTAGTGGGCTTCACAAACCAACTTCGCTCATTCGCATGAGGGAACTTTGGGATGGCCTAGATGGCACAAAATCCCATCCTGAATATGGAAATTAGCGATAGCTGAGTTTGCGCACAACATTTGGTAGGTAGTGGGCAATTCAGGGTCTGTCTCATAGAGGTGGGGCCGTCTAGAGGTCTCATGGCTGCAAGAGTCTAGCACTGTGGTGAGGGTCGCAACTAGAGGTCAACTGAGGAAATCAACGACTTGATTGGTACTTCATGTTTTATACTTGATGTTGAGGTGGACCTGCTGCAAGTATGGGGAGCACTTCTGATGGCAGTCATTTTGCAATTTTCCTTCTGTCTGCATGAATTGTAGAGGCTTATGATCAGTGTGGATGACTATCTACTTCCCAAGAATGTAATGTCTCCACTGGCGGAAGTCTTTCACAATGGAGTAAATTTCTTTGTCGTAATTAGGGTACTTACAAAGAACATCTGATAGTGTCTCACTATGATAGGCCATTGGGTGGTCGTGCTGAGTGAGAACGATGCCCACAACATAGTCTGAAGAATCTATCTCAATCTCAAAGGGTTATTGCAGGTCCAGTAATGAAATTACTAGGGTTGAGCATAAGTGTTGCTTTAAATCATTGAATGCTTGTTTTTATGATAGGCCCCACACAAATTTCTCCTTACCACAACCCCTGGTTACGTAGTTGAGGGCCCATGCAATATGGTAGAATCCCAACACAAACCTGTGATAGAAATTATCCAGGCCTAAGAAGCTCCAAAGCTAACTGAGTGTGGTTGGGGTTGGTGAGTCACATATCACCTAGATCTTAGCTGGATCCACACACACACCATGATGATCAACGATGTAACCTAGGTAATGGACCCTGCCCATGCCGAAGGAGCATTTTTCCAAGTTGGCATATAGCTTGTGTTGTTGTAGGGTGTACAGACCCTATTGAATATGTTGTAAGTGTTCCACCCAAATCTTGTTGTAAATGAGGATGTCATCCAGATAAACCACTACAAAAGTATTGGTGAAAGGTTGCAGAATATCATCCATCATCCTCATGAAAGTTGTTGGAGCATTTTTCAAACCAAAGGGCATGACCAACCATTCAAAAAGACCTTCGACTTGAAGGCGATCTTCCATACATCTGTTTGTTCTATTGGGACTTGTTGGTATCCAAAATTTAGATCAATCTTACTGAAGTATTTGGCCCCTGTGATTTGATCAAGGAGGTCATCGATTCGTGGAATCGAGTACCAATTCTGGACTGTGATTTTATTTAGGGTCTGGTAATCAATGCAGAGTCGCCATGTCCTGTAATTCTTTTGTACCAGCACCATTGGGCTCCCATAAGGTGATGAGATGGGATAGATGTGCCTCTTGTGGAGTAGTTATTCTATCTGTCACTTGATCTCCTCATTCTCTAACAGAGAATGGTGGTAGACTAGCCCATTGGGCAGTGATGCGTCGAGGGTAAGATCAATGGGATGTTTGATCTGACATTGAAGAGGTACCCTGGTAGGTGTGGAGAAGATATATGGGTATTCTTCCACAACCTTATCCACTTGCTTCTGCTGCATGGAGAGGTCGGCCACGGAGCCCTTGGATGTGGCTGCGATCTTTCGCTCAGTCTGAGAGAAAATCACGAAGAATACAAACTTCCTGGTCCGAGAGATGGCCTTCCTGCATTTCTTAGAAGATCAAGGAAATAATACTAGGTGGGATTGCCACGGGTATCCTATACAATTTTCTGCTCAAAGTAATAATAATAGTGTGAGGCCTAGATTCATATAAAGCATGACATTTCCATAGAATTTAAGGTTGACCCAAAATAACATTGCAAACTTCTAGAGGAGAAGCATCACACAATACCTCATATTTGAAGGGCTTGATGTCGTACGACAGGAGACACTTTTGGCTAACGTGGATATCACTTCCTTGGCGGAGCCATCCAATGTTGTAGGGATGCGAGTGCAGCGTTGTTAGCAGGTCTATCCACTTGATGACCTCTGTTGAGATGAGGTTATTATGGCTACTTTTATCCACGTTTAAGTGCAGTGGGGTTCCTTTCACCCACATCTATGAATGAAAAAGGTGTTCACCTTTCTTTGGCTCGTTTGGTTCACCTGGTTGGAGCTTGGTGGTAGAAATGGTGGCACTGGGTTCCACATCAATGATCTGTCTCCCCCTTTATGGTTTTAACTCCGAGTCTAAACTCATATATGATTCAGAGGCTTTCACCTCCGCCACCAGCGACTGCTTTGAGAAACAATCAACAATGTTATGCCATGGGCTCTTGTGCAAGTCGCACCACTTCTAGGTATCTTTCTTTGTCTTTCCAGTGTCCTTCTTTGCTTGTGGCTTGGAATGGTTGTCTTGATGTTGTCCATATTTTCTCTATGTTTTGTTCTGTGGGTTGGGGCCATCCTTTCCTAGATTTTGTTGTAAGGGGTTCCTAGGCCCAAATTGCCACGTCTTGTGTTTAAGCTTCTGCATGATTTTAACGACATATTGATAGGTTGTGCCCAAGGACGAGATGTCTAGAAACTCCATTTTGGCTTGTATGTATCTATGTAGAGCATCACGATACTTGAGTACCAAATTTATCTCAGAATATTTGATACCTAGCTTGGTGTGCAAGGTATGGAAGATATTTGTGAACTCTAGCATGGCTTGGTCTCTTTCCTACCGTAGTGTGATCCATTTTGTATACGGGTCGTCATAGCTTCTGACAGGGTAGTATTGTTCCCTTAATATCATCCTTGAAGGAATTCTAGGTGACCGCGACTATAAATAATGAGGTTTCCTCTTTTCACTTTTTCTCACAGGAAGTCTCCCACCAATATTTAACATGTGGAATGGATTTGAGGAGTGAAAAATAGATCTTCTCTCTATTCAAAAAGTTATGGACAAAAAAAATACCCTTCTAGTAGATTTAACCATTTGTCTACAACTTCTGTGTCTATCTGACCTTCAAATATAGGAATATCAAATTTGATTTGTACCTTGAAGGGGACGATGCTTCTTCTTAAGGAAGATGCATCTCCTACTGGTAGTCATCGAAGGATTTTCATTAACATATCCATCATCTACTTCCTTTGTTGCATGAGGGCTTCCTCGATAACCATTTTTAAAGGATATCATGTTCCATCGTCTTTATTTTCTCCATCCATGAGAGGTCGCTTGGGTGTACGAGAGATTTTGTCCTTAAGGTAAACAAGCTCAAGACCCAATTCTTTGTACCCAGACCTTGTCAGGGACATGCATTAAAAATGACAAGGAGCAGACTGCTCTTATACTAATGATCTGTATTTTATGAGCAGAACGAAATGAATACAGATTATTACTAAAAGATGCTAACATAGAATAACAAAGATACAGTAAAATTGGTTTTTAGTCAATAAGGAAATAAGATGAAACTATAAAATGCAGCAGAAAACAAGCTTGTTGGAATGGCGGTGGCTTATCTCTAAGAAGAGATGTGACAACTGCGCTCATTCACAAGAATATGATTACAATGGTGCGTCATAAATTTTTCATATGATATTCGTTTTAGGCGCACGATATCCCATTGGAAAGGTCTATTCGAGGAATACAAATTTTTCCATCAAACTCTAACTCCATCTATAGTATAATTGTGGAGAGCCCTAAAAATGTTGTTTAGGGCCTCAAAATGGCCCCATAAGTCAGGGACCTAAAAATTAGGAAAAAACTACGAAACTAGAAAACTGCCAGAAACGAACCAGTTGGAATAGGTGGGAGGCCACTGAAATCCATCTGGATCAATCCTCCCCCCTTAGGGAGCAACAAAATCCATTTCATTGAGTTCCCCCATCAAATCAGAAAAGTTTTGCTGAATTTGGCCCCAAGTGAGACATTTCCCTTGGTGCATGAGTTGCCCTGCTTTGACAACCCAATAATGTTGGATCCTTTGCTGTTGAGTTCCCTTGACTTGCATTTCCATAATCTAATCATTGGATTCATGTTTCCTGCAGTCAAGGTTTATCTCTGTTGGTTTCAAATGTTATGCTATGTCTGAGGTGTCTAATAATGGTGGGAAGTATAGCTGAAGGAGAGCCACATTGAATACCGAGTGTAGTCCAAGGAAAGGAGGAATGTTGAGCTCAAAGGCATTGTCAACCACAACCTTGGTGATGGTGTAAGGTCCATAATGGAGCAAGAGAAGATTTTGATGGGGCCCTGTAAGGCGCTCTTTCTGCAAGTGCAACCACACTTTGTCTCCAACTTGAAACTTGTGTGGCACCCGATGTTGATCATGGCGCTGCTTGTACTTGGCATTGGACTTTTGTAAAATATATTGAACCTGTTTGCGGATGTGTTCTATCCGCTCAATGAATCAGGTGGCTTTGTCATCTTCAATTGGAGCTGGGGATGAGTTGACTGATGTAGCCGCAAGGGGTAGTGCAACATCCATGGGGCCTAATGGTTGGAATCTCAATCCCACCTGAAAGGGGCTGTGGTAGGTTGAGCTATGTAGTGCTCAGTTGTAGCTATGTTGAAAATAGTGAAGACTCTCATCCCATGTGTGGGGGTGCTTGGAATTTTACATGTGCAATATATGCATGATCATTTGATTTACAACCTCCATTTGGCCATCTGTCTGGTTGGTGGAAGGCATTGGATTTGGTGAGCTCGGTGTCTAGTAGTGACCTGAGGCTCCACCAAAATGTGTTGAGGAACTGATTGTCCTAATCTGAGATAGTGGTTTGTGGGATTCCAAAATGTACCCATACTCATTCAAAGAAGAGCTTAGCAGTGGCTTCTGCTGTGATGATTTTATTGCAGGCGGCCAGAATCGCCATCTTGGAAAAGCGATCAACAACCACAAAAACAAAGTCATTTCCCCTCTTGGTGGATGGAAGGCCCGAAATGTAATCCATTGATATGGATTCCCATGCCCTGTCTAGAGTAGGAAGAGGGGTGTACATGCCCTGTTTCTTAGTGGTCGGTTTGGTGATAGCGCACGCAATGCAAGACTTGATATAATTGTTGACATCTTGCCGAAGTTTTTTCTAGTAGAAATGTTTCTGCAACACTGCCACTATATTTTTGTCGTCAAAGTGTCTGACCACCCGACTGTATTGGGATTCCCAAATCATCTTCATTTTCTCACTTGAGGGGAAGTAGAGATGGCCCAGATGGCACAACAACTCATCCTGAAGATGGAAATTAGCGACAACTGAGTTTGTGCCCAACATTTGGTAGGTAGTGGCGAATTCAGGGTTGGTCTCATAGAGGTGGGGCCATTTGGAGGTCTTGTGGATGCAAGAGTCTAGCAATGTGGTGAGGGTTGTGATTGTAGGTTGGCTGATTCAATCAGCCACTCGGTTGGTACTTCCTATTTTATACTTGATGTTGTGGTGGAACTGTTGCAAGTATGTGGACCACTTCCGATGGCGGTCATTCTACAATTTTCCTTGTGTCTACATGAACTGTATAGGCTTATGATCAGTGTGGATGAATGTCTCCTTCCCAAGAGTGTAATGTCTCCACTGGAGGCAAGGTTACATAATGGAGTACATTACTTTGTTGTAAGTAGGGTACTTACGGATAACATCTGATATTGTCTCACTATGATAGTCCATTGGGTGGTTGTGCTGAGTGAGAACGACACCCAAAACATATTTTGAAGCATCTATCTCGATCTCAAAGGATTTTTGCAGGTCCGGTAATGAAAGTACCAGGGCTGAGAAAAATCATTGCTTCAAATCATTGAACACTTGTTGTTGTGACAAGGCCCACAAATGTTTTTCCTTACCACCACCCCTGGTTACTTGGTTGAGGGCCCATGCAATATGGGAGAATCACAACACGAACCTGTGATAGAAATTGGCCAAGCCCAGGAAGCTCTAAAGATCAGTGAGTGTGGTTGGGGATGTCTAGACACGGATGACCTTGATATTGGATGGATCCACATGCACACCATGTTGATCAACAATGTATCCTAGATAATGGACCCTGTCCACGTTGAAGGAGAATTTTTCCAAGTTGGCATATAGCTTGTGCTTCCGCAGGGTGTGAAGAACCTATTGAATATACTGCAAGTGTTTCGCTCAAGTCTTTTTGTAGATGACGATGTCATCCAGATACACCATTACAAAATTATTAGTGAAAGGTCATCGAATATTGTCCATAATCCTCATGAAAGTTGTTGGAGGATTTGTGAAACCAAAGGGCATAACCAACCATTCAAAAAGGATTTCTTTTGACTTGAAGTTGGTCTTCTATACATCTGTCTATTCTATTGGGACCTGGTGGTAGCCAAAATTTAGATCATCTTACTAAAGTATTTGGACCCCGTTAGATGATCAATAAGGTTTTCGATTTGGGGAATCGGGTACTGGTTTCGAACTGTGATTTTATTCAGAGCTCGGTAATCAATGCAGATTCTCCAATTCCTATCTTTATTTTGCACGAGCACGATTGGGATCCCACAAGGTGATGAGTTGGAATGGATGTGCCCCTTGTGGAGAAGTTCTTAGATCTTCCACTTGATCTCTTCATTCTCTAACATAGAGCGGAGATAGAATGGCCCATTGGGCAATGATGCATCAGAGGTTAGATCGATGGGATGTTTGACCTGACAGTGCAGAGGTACCCTGATAGGTGAGGAGAAGATATATGAGTATTCTTCCACAACCTTATCCACTTACTTCTACTACGTGGAGAGGTCATCCATGGAGGCCCTAGATGTGCCTGCGATCTTTTGCTCAGTCTGATAGTGAATCATGAAGAAGAAAAACTTCCTAGTTTGAGAGATGACCTTCCTGCATTTCTTAATAGAGAATAAGGAAATAACACTAGGTGGGACTGCCTCATGTATCCTATACATTTTCTTGTTCAAAGTAATAATAACACTGAGAGGCCTAGATTCATATACATCATGAAGTTTCCACAAATAGGGTTGGCCCAAAAGAACATTACAAACTTCGACAGGAGAAACATCACACAATACCTTGTCCTTAAAGGGCTTGATGTCATACGACATGCGACACTGTTGGCTGACGCGAATATTGCTTCCTTGGTAGAGCCGTCCAATGGTGTAGGGTTGTGTGTGCGACATTGTTGGTAGTGCTAGTTGCTTGATGACCTCTGTTGAGATGAGGCTCTTCTGGCTACCACTATCCACGATGAAGTCAAACATGGTGCTTTTCACCCACATCTATGAATGAAAAAGGCACTCGCCTTCCTCTGGCTTGTCTGGTTCACTGGGCTAGAGATTGGTGGTAGCAATGGTGGCACTAAGTTTCACGTCAATGATCCATTTCCCCCTTTATGGTTCTGACTATGAGTTAGAACTTGTATATGATTCAGAGGCTTTCACCTCCGATACCAATGAATTCTTTGAGCGACAATAAACAGTGTTATGCTAGGGGCTCTTATGGAAGTCGCACCACTTCCTGGTATCTTTCTTTGTCTTTCCAGTGTCCTTCTTTGTTTGAGGCTTGGAATGGTTGTCCTGATGTTGTCGATACTTTCTCTATCCTTTGTTCTTCTATTTGGGGCCACCCTTTCTTGGCTTTTTATATGAGGGGTTCCCAGTCCCAAATTGTCGCGTCTTTTGTTTGAGCTTCTTCTCAATTTTAACGACATATCGATAGGTTGTGCCCAAGGAGGAGATGTCCAGAAAATCCATTTCAGCTTGGATGTATCTATGTAGAAAACTACGATACTTAAGTACCAAATTTCGCTGATAATCTTTGATACCCATCTTGGTGTGCAAGGTATGAAAGATATTTGTGAATTCTGGCACAACTTGGTCTCTTTCATGCCGTAGTGTGGTCCATTTTGTATACAGGTCATCATAGCTTCTGATAGGGTAGTATTTTTCCTTAATATCATCTTTGAGGGGATCCTAGGTGACTGCGACTGTAAATAATGAGGGTTCCTCTATTTACTTTTTCTCATAGAAAGTCTCCAACCAATCTTTGACATGGGGAACAACTTTGAGGAGAGAAAAAGTGATATTTTCTCTATTTGAAAAGTTATGGATAGAAAAATACCCTTCTAGCAGATTTAACCATTTGTCTACAGCGTATGTGTCAATATAAACTTCAAATATAGGAACATCAAAGTTGATTTGTACCTTGAAGGGTGCAACGCTTCCACTTGAGGAAGATGCATCGCATGTTGGTAATCACCGAAGGATTTGTGCAAAAATATCCATCTTCGCGTTCCTCTATTGCGTGAGGGTTTCCTCGAGAAACATTTTGAAAGGATCTCTTGTCTCATCATATTTATTTTCCCCCACCATGAGATTTTGCTTGGGTTTGCGGGATATTTTTTCCTCAAGGGAAACAAGCTCAAGATCCAATTGTTTGTACCCTAACCTCGTCAGGGACATGCATTAAAAATGACAAGGAGTAGACCGCTCTGATACCACTGATCCATATTTTATGATCAGAACAAAATGAATACATATTATTAATAAAATATGCTAACATAGAATAACATAGATACAATAAAAATGGTTTTTATTCAATATGGAAATAAGCTGAAACAGTAAAATGCAGTAGAAAACAAGCTTGCTAGAATGGTGGCGGATTATCTCTAAGAAGAGATGTGATAGATGCGCTCATTCACAAGAAGATGATTACAATGAGGCTCTCGAGGCCTTTTTATAATAAGCATGAATTCAAAAACCCTAGACATTCAAAGACCTAACCCTAGGAGATGAAACACCAAAACTCATGTTTGCCCCATTGGGGTATGCTAGTACATAAACTTCTTAGGGTTGTAACTTTTGCATATGATCTCCATTTTAGATGCATGATATCTCATTGGAAAGGTATATTCGATGAATACCCATTTTTCTATCAGACTTTGACCTGGTCAATAGTCTAACTATGGTGAGCCCTAAAAACGATGTTTAGGGCCTCAAAATGGCCCTAGAAGTCATGGACCTAAACACTACGAAAAACTACCAAACTAGAAAAATGCCAAAAATGAACCAGTTGGAATAGGTGGGAGGCCACCAACATCCATCTTGATCAATACTAGACCCTTAGGAATCAATGGTATCCATTGCGTTGAGTGCCCCCATTATATGAGGAAATTTCTGTTGAATTTGGCCCTAGGTGAGCCATTTGCCTTGGTGCATGAGTTTCCCTGCTCTGACACCCCGATAAAGCTGGATCCTTTGTTTTTGAGTGCCCTTGACCTGCATGTCCACAATCTGATTGTTGTATGCCCGTTTCATGCAGTTAGGGTTGAGCTCTGTTGGTGTCAATTGTTCTGCTATGTTTGAGGTGTCCAATAATGGTGGGAAGTATGGCTCAAGGGGAGCCACATTGAATACCACTTGCAGTCCAAGGAAAGGAGGAATGTTGAGCTCAAAGGAATTTTCACCCACAACCCTAGTGATGGTGTAAGGTCCATAATGAAGCAGGTGAATCTTCCAATGGCACCCTGTAAGGCGCTCTTTCTGCAAGTGCAACCACACTTTGTCTCCAACTTGAAACTTGTGTGGCACCCGATGTTGATCATGGTGCTTATTGTACTTGGAATTGGAATTCTTTAAAATATACTGAACATGTTGGAGGATGTGGTGTATCCTGTCAATGAACAGGGGATGAGTCATGGCTTTGTCAGTTTCAATTGGAGCAGGGGACGAGTCGTTCGAGGTAGCCACAAGGGGTAGTGAAACATCCATGGGGCCCAATTTTTGGAATCCTAATCACACCTAAAAGGGGTTGTGGTCGGTTGAGCTATGTAGTGATTGGTTGTAGCTATGTTGAACATAGGGAAGATTGTCATCCCATGTGTGGGAGTGATTGTAATTGTACATGCATAGGATATGCATGATCATCTAATTGAAGACCTTCATTTGGCCATCTGTCTGTGGGTGGAAGGCAGTGGATTTGGTGAGCTTGGTGTCTAGCAGTGACCAGAGGCTCAAACAAAATTTTTTGAGGAACCAATTGTCCCGATATGAGAAAATGGTTTGTGGGATTCCAAAATGTACCCATACTCATTCAAAGAAGAGATTAGCATTGGCTTATGCTTTGATGCTTTTCTTGTAGGTGCCCATAATCACCATATTGGAAAAGCGATCAACAACCACAAAAAAATAGTCATTTCCCCTCTTGGGATGAAAGGCTTGACATGTAATCCATTGAGATGGATTCCCATGCCCTGTTAGAAGTAGGTAGAGGGGTGTACAAGCCCTGTTTCTTAGTGGTCAGTTTGGCGATAGTGTAGGCAATGCAAGACCTGATATACTTGCCAAAATCCTATTGAAGTTTAAGCCAGTAGAAATTTTTTTGCATCACCTCCACTGTATTTTAGATGTCGAAGTTTCCATCCACCCGACTGTAGTGGGATTCCCAAGTCATATTTTCTTGCTCGCTTGTGGGAATGCAGAGATGACCCAGATGGCACAACAGCCCGTCCTGAAGACAAAAATTAGTGAAAACTGATTTTGTGCCCAACATTTGGTAGGTAGTGGTGAAGTCAGGTTCTATCTCATAGAGTTGGGGCCATCCAGAGGTCTTGTGGTTAGAAAAGTAGAGCATTGTGGTGAGGGCCACGATTAGAGGTCGATTGAGGCAATCAATGACTTGGTTGGTACTTCCTATTCTATACTTGATGTTGAGGTGGAACTGCTACAAGTATGTGGACCACTTCTGATGGTGGTCATTCTACAATTTTCCTTGTGTCTGCATGAACTGTAGAGGATTATGATCAGTGTGGATGAATTTATCCTTCCCAAGAATGTAATGTCTCCACTAGCGGAAATCTTGCACAATGGAGTACATTTATTTGTCGTAAGTAGGGTACTTACAGACAACATCTGATAGTGTCTCACTATGATAGGCCACTTGGTGGTCATTCTGAGTGAGAACGATGCCCACAACGTAGTCTAAAGCATCTGTCTCAATCTCAAAGGGTTGCTATAGGTCCGGTAATGAAAGTATTTGGGTTGAGCATAAGCATTGCTTCAAATCATCGAATTGTTGTTGTTGTGACAGGCCCTACACAAATTTCTCCTTACCACCACCCCTAGTTACTTGGATGAGGGCCCATGCAATATGGGAGAGTCCCAACATGGACCTGCGATAGAAATTGGCCAGGCCCAAGAAGCTCCGAAGCTTCGTCAGTGTGGTTGGGGATAGCGAGTCACATATGACCTAGATCTTAGCTGGATCCACATGCACACCATGTGGATCCAGTGAAGAAGATAAGCAGAAGCAAGGTGAAGTAACACTACCATAAAATCCCCCTGATGACACAGATAAATCTAGGAAAATAAAGGTTTCCCCCACGAAACCTTCTTCATGAAAGAAGTCCAAATCTAGAAAGCCCAATATAGAGACTGTACTCACGATGGATGACATCGACCTAATCACCACTGCTGTCTCAGATACCACAGAAGATATTTTATAGCACAATGAAGTGAAACAAGAAACCATGTATGAAAGAATCAAAGAAGAGTTCAGAGGGGTCCAAAAATCCCTTCACCCCAGCCGTCCAGTGTCCACTGTGCCCCCGCCATCAAAAGAAACAGCGTTGGGAGATGAGTGTGCACAAATCTATAGAATAGATGATGTGACCGAAGCTCACCTTCGTCACATGCAGCAAGAAAATGAACAGGTCACAATGGCCCTGAAGGAAGCACAAGAAGAAGTCATAGAGAAATTTTGAGTTGTGCAGCAGGAAAAAGATGACCTGCAAGCGAAGTTTGCATAGGATAGAGCATAGATCCAACAGGAGAAAGAAAAACTACTCGTGGAGTAGGTTGGAGTTAAAGAAGCAGTCAATAGATCACTTCTCTATGTGACAGGATTAGAACATATAAAAGAAGGATAATCAAGTAGTAAATCTTGTTGAATCCATTCAGCAGCTCCAACGAAGGGTAGTAGAATTGGAGTTACAAGCAGTACCAAGTACTCTGCAGGAAGTGCGAGACTAGCGGGAGGAAACTGCCCAAAGCGTAGCCCAGAGAATCAAGGAATTAGCCTTGGAATGTAAGCAACTTAGTAGTCGAAGTGCACATAATTATGAGCACCTTACAAAGGACCCTAAACTGAAGACAATGGAGTCCCATCTCTAGGAGGCAAAGCGACAAGCAACAACAATACAAGCGTAGTTGAAGCCCTTGTCAATGGTCGAGTGAATGAAAAGATCCCAAGAATAGCACATGTCTCAACAACAGGTCCATGCCATACAGAGTAAAGTCATGGAAGTGACTTAGAGGCTCCAACCAGTGTAGGATGCAGCTTGCCTACTTTTTTAGGACATTGAAGGAGGAGGAGCAGAACTAGAACAATCAGTCACTGCCAGTTGAACAACACTTGGAAGGATCGGTGACCGAGGTAGTTGTTTAGGAGTTCATCGAGCAGGATGCCTAGGCAAAGCAGTAGGTCAAAGCAGCTCAAGCCAAGCTTGACACATTTGAGGCAGAATTACCTAGAGAAGAGTGACTCAGGATGAGTCACAGGTGAGTGTTGGGGGCCTGTTGGCCCTTGACCAAGTTTTCGAGAACCTTGGTCATGTTTTGACAGATTTTGGGACTTCGACAGGCTAGTCAAAGACAAAGCACCATGCGAAGCAGAGATCGTAGGATCTACCCCCCTTTTCAGGGCACTTTTGGGTTTAGGGTTTATGTAACCGGTATGGGATGTTGGCCCATGGGCTTACCCATGTTTAGGCCCATTTTGTAATGTATAAATTGGAAGCTAGGCAATGTAAGAAAGAAGAGAGACCTAGTATAATCAATTTAGTGCAGATCTAAAGATTTTATGCATAATATGTGTTAATACTTGCATAGCTAAGTGCAAGTGATTGTAAGAGGCTTGTGTGCAGACTATGTAAGAAGGATTTGTGTTGTGATCTAACTCGGGGAAGGAGGATCTGGCGAGGTGTGTGCAGATCTCCTATCCTATGCAGAGTTGGGTTTGATGCTCTGTGCATGTAAGGATATTGACAAAAGATAATAAAGAAGAAGAAGAGTTGGTGGACGTAGCCCCACACTGGGGTGAACCACGTATATCTTGTGTTATTGTTGCTTTGTTCATTATGGTTGTTATATTGTTCATATGATTTAAGCTTAGTGTAGTAATAAATGTTTAGATGAATCTGGTATGATAGCTTAGTGCTTAGTGATGTGAATGAATGCTAGATCTGATCTCTTTCTATGTGATAAGTGCTTAGATGTGTTATATTTGGTTGAACACTAGGTTGTTATGTAATTAGGGTTTGAATATGTGATGTGGATAAGGGTTAAATACTGATGAATGTTAATTTCTAAGTGCTTTGCTAGAGTGGTGTAATCACAGATCTGTGTCTCAGCTAGGTTGCAGACATTTGAGTCCTGCAACCACCCCTGCCTCTACCTTGAGTAAGACTTCATCTGCTTCACAGGTTTTTCCGAAAGGGCCAGTAGTTAGGGTTTTGTTGGTGCGTTGTTGATCATTGAACCCTGGGTCTATCCCTGTGCCAACACTACAAGGACCATAAACATTCAGTAAATTAATAACTCTGTGGTTTTCTAAAGTGATGCCAGTAAGTAAAATGCCCCTGCTGCATAGTGTAGGATCGAGAATGAACTTGTTGGGGTCCCAAGTCACTAGGAGGCCACCCGAGTTACCCACTGAGCTAACATAACATGAATACCATCTAGGAACAAACTTAAACATAAACTGACGAGCCTTTTCCTCTTCTACAAGTGTCTCTTGTAACAAAATAATGTCAGGTTTGACTTTAGTAAGTAATCTGTGCACGGAGTCCATTTTCAGGGATCCCCCCACCCTTTGATGTTTAAAGTGAGTAAGATCATGATTTATCCTATGCAATGTATTTCAAACCTGTAAGCGCCCCAATGTCGGAAATAGTAGTAGTAGTATGGTCAAGTGTAACTATAGTGAGGGTGGCTTTTTTACAAGCACTTCTTGTCTTTATAGGCAAAGTCTCATATCCCAATCCTCTATACCAAGCATAGCTATGCCCCAGCCCCCCAACACAGTTCCCTGAGTGGAAAGAGGGTTCAATAGAACCCATAATAGTAATAACTATTTTACCCTGAAAAGTAGTAAGCATAACATAACTCTCCACCTCACGAAGTAATGGGACCAGTGAGTCCAGAGTCTCCCCCAAAGAGATACCACCTAGATCGTCCTGCCTGTAACCTGAGAGTATATAAGTTTCATTACCCCCCTCCTCAACCTCCAAGAGAGCATCTGATGAGATTTCAACAATACCCGGTATGGGGGACCCCATCCCAAGTAAGGAGCTGGTAGTAGCTGAATTAAACATCCTAGAGTCCTCCCGAGGAAGGTTAAACCGAAGTGGGTTAGTCAGAACCTTATCCCCCAAGTGTAAAGGTTGATATTCCTCTAAACTCGAGGAGTGAACATTATTAGACAATACAGGTAAATATGGAAGATTTATAGGGACAATCCTCGATAGAGAAGTCACGTCCAGAGATAACGTTTCCCAAGAAGTAAGAGAATAAAAAAAAATAGGGCATAATGATTTGAGTTTACCTGTGAGAGTATCGGAGTCTGAGAATGAAGGAGAAACCATAGTCTCGTTAAGCTGTGCTTCTTGAGCATATGAATCCACAGATAGCAAGTCAGATCTGGGCATCTTTCTGAGGCGTGTGTTTTCCGACGCCTCTTCCTCCACGATACCCTGACAAGTGCTTCTCAAATGACCAGTCTTACAACAAAGTGTGCAGCGGAAGGGAAGGCCCAAATAATCCAGCCTCTGAGAAAACAACTGGTCTCTCCACTGTATATCCAGTGTCTCCAACAAACCCAAGTGGATATCAATCTCCACCAAAATCCTTCCCATTTTTCTGTCAGGTGCACCAAGAGCCTATTCATCAACACTGATAAAATGACTAATAGTATTCCCTATAGCCGTCAGAGCCTTAACGCTCTTAAAATTGAGTGGTAGGCCAGGTAGGAGTACCCACAGGTGTCTAAACTAAAAATATTCATGTGCAGGATCAAAGGAAACCCTCCACCATTTGAGCATAATGCTCCCACTGTCAAAGGACCACAACCTGTCTAAAATATTAACATCATCAACCGATGAAAGAAATTTGAAAGAGAACCAACCACAGAGGAGATAAAATACCTCCAGTACATAACCCAAAATGGGTAGCCAGTGTGTATTTGCCTAGGTAAAGAGTGGAGTGGTACACCGCCAACGGTATGAAAACCTCCTAACCAGGGCATTCAACGCTAAGGTAGTCACTTCCTCCAGGCCAAGATCGTCCCCCAAAACAATTTTTCATCGAGTCCGGTTTGGAGGACACAATTTCTTAGAAGTAAATCTACAGGGAGCAGTCTCAGGGATAGATAGATCAGAGCTACCACAAGGTGGTTTAATACCATCATCGGGGCATAGGTGAATACCTCTATCAATGTTACACACAGTAGGGACCCGTGCAGAGCACCCCAGAGCAGGTTTAGCAAAAGGTGGTAAACCTTTATGACAAGGTGATGAAGAAACTAGAGGTAGCGTCAATTCCAAGGACAATAACTCCTGATTGGATAAGTGTCCATGGTTTAAATTCATGGTAGGTGGATCGAAGAGTCCTTCTTTCTCCCAATCCTCCTCGTCAGCTACACTCATAAGTGCACCGACGATCGCATCTGTCATGGAGGCTATCTAATACCAAGGAGGAACTGCCACCTAACTCCCACTATGATCTCCTCGGGGGGGGGTGACCAAGGTAAGCCACAAGTCCAGAAAAAAGCAGAGATCACCAAAAAAACCACAGTAGTTTAGTCAGATAGGACAATTTCAATAAAAACCCTTCCAAATCCAGGTGATAATCAGGTAGTCATAAACGGTTTAAAAATAGCGAAGCCTCCAGAGTTAGTACTCCTCTGGCCCCTCCATACTATAAGGAAGAAAGAAGCATAATATATCCACCTAAGGGGTCCTCTAGACACTTAAGGAGAGGTTCTAAGATAAAATAAACGGATCACCAGAAACACCACCAGTAGTGGAAGCGCCCATAGTCTCCAAAAACCAAGGTTCCAACAAGTGTATCCCGCTAGAAAAGTACCTAAACTAAACCTGATAACGAGGAGTGTCGTCGAGACCACTAGTACAAAACACCGACGCCATTAGTGTCCTCCAAAGTGTTGCAGTTTTTCAAACTATCTAGTTCCCGTTCACTCGAAAACGTCAAGCCATAATTAATAATAATAATCTAAGTTCTCTCTAGGCATGACTTATCATGAAATATATACATAGTTTTATCATGTTGCATTTGAAATTTTAACACCATGTGCATTAAGCAATTATTTATGAAAGCTTGATTTATGCAGTAAATATTATCCTTGATTGGTGTTTGGTATTTAATAAATTATTATTTCATAGAACAATGCGAGATATAAATGTTATTATGATTGGTTGTTGTTATTTAATAAACTATTAATTCATAGTAAAATGTGATATATAAATGTTATTAAGTTGGTGTTTGTTGATTTTTATTAATAGTTTTTATTTTGATAGAATTGCAAATGTGGAAAAAACAATTCACATATGATAATTAACAATCACACAGATAAGAAACACAGGGATTTCACGTGTTTCATCCAAATGTTGGGCTACGTTCACCAAGCATAGGCATCGGTTGTCTTATTATTCAGATCATGGAGATTACAACAGACTTGCAAGTTCTCTCATTCCTCTCACTCATTGTATCTGCCTCTATGGGATTACATGAATTTGTATACATTTACACAAGAAACTGATTATTAAATGAACTCCTATCCATATTCTAACTTGGTCTATTTTAGTTGCAACCAACGCAGAATAATAGGATCCAAATCCATCCTTGGAAGAATTCATTGTCACCAAATCCCAACAATCTCCACCTTGACAACAATTAGCATGATACCTTCCTGCCTTTTTTTCATCACCTTTTCTACAAGCCAAGAGAAGCCAAGCACCACTGTAGCTTCTCTAATAAAATTGGTTTCATGATCTTGCATGTGTGACTTGTACAACTTTGGATTTCCCGAGGGGTCACTCCACCTCCACCATGTCCTCCACAACTGTGTTGTGAGACATATTTAGTGATAGGTCTCCTTCTATCCAAGACACCTATAAAATATACATTACAATTATCACAAACCATCTCAGTGCAACCATTATAGGTGACATTTGTGCTTCTCAAATGTTGAAGCACCCATTTCACTGCAGCACATGGATCTGTCACGTATCTGACAACATCATTACAACGTGAAACATATGGTCTTAACCATTTCATCACATACAATAGACCTCCTACTGAAATTACACGAGACATAACCTTTTCTTATTTATAAACATGACCTATGCTTGAAGAAAACTTATAATGGAAAGCAAAAGGGATAAAAACTAGTTTTGTAATGTTCATACTGAACTCCAACCACATCTTACCATTACCATCTCCATGTAATTCTACACCCATAATTTTTTTTGCTGCTCCTTGATCCCTCATCTGAATTGTCATGTCCACCTGAGTCATTTTCTTACTGATTTTATCCATGCTTCAGCTTGTATCGAGCATATCATCAACAAATAACATCAAGACTGTGAGTGTACTATAAACTATATATTCATTCCTACCCTTTGAAAATTTATGAATCATTATGAAGGATTCAAACCTCTTGTATATTTTCCTGGGTACCAATAGGCCATACAATGAATTATGTAGCATGGAAACAAATTTACTGTTGTGATCTTGAATCAACCCTTTGGTTGTTCCATACATACTATATCTCTGTCAATGATGACCTTGTGAGAAGTAGGATCCCACACACAACATCCCTTTATACCACCATCATAACTTATAGAGATATAAAACAAGAAGGAATTCAGAAATAAAGATTTTAAGTCTCGAAATGATTTACAGCTTACCAATACCTGCAATGCTTTCTTGCTCTTATGACCTTGATGCTTCTGCCATAAACAAGAAGATACATCTGTCACTTCAGATGCTACTTGAGTACTCCCTTCCATCTTATAAAGGTTATCAACCTTTGTTTCCTTCATCACTACTAAACTACCTTTTGACAATGTGAGTGCTCCACCTTGACCTGTGTACTTATATCCACAAGAATCCAACACTCCTAATGAAATCAAATTTGATTTAAGCTTAGGTACATATCTAACATCCGTTAATTCCTTAACAATACCATTGAACATCCTGATTCTAATACTTCCAACCCCAACAATTTTACAGGGAATACCATTTCACATAAACACTACACACTCATCAATAGATTGGTAAGAAATGAACTGATTTCTATGTGAGCACATGTGGTGGGAGGCACCTGAATATAACTGCCATTCTTCCTGATATTGTAAATTACTAGAAATGGATAAAACTTGATCAGTCATACCTAAATTTGTTACAACCAAATTTGATTCCTTCATGGAGTTTTCCTCATATTCCTTTCTCTCCCAACAATCTTTCTTGAGATGTCCTATTTTTCCACAGTACCAACATTTTTCTTTACCCTTTCTATGTCTTGAATTAGATCGAGAAAAAATTCTCTCATGCTTCTCTTTAGTTCGACCTCTAACCAGCATCGCCTCTGAAGTTGAGGTTTCTTGACTAGATTTTATCCTCATCTCCTCAGCCAACAAAGGTCCCACAACAGAGTCATAATATAAAACATCTATTGAGCTAAAGTTAATAGAGGTGACTAGATTATCCCAAGAATCAGGCAATGAACACAATAGTGTAATAGCCTTATCTTCATATTCGAATTTAACTTCCATACTAGTCAATTGAACTATAAGGGTATTGAAGGTATTTAAATGGTCAACTTTGTACCTTCTTTCATCCTTAAACTGTACACCTATCTCTTCAAGTAGAATCTTCTCGTCAAGGACTTCATCATATATAGACTTTTCAAATTGCTCCATAAGCCTGATGTTGTATCCTCTCCTATGATATTAAACAAAACATCATCTGCCAGCCATAAACGAATGGTACTAAGAGCTTTTGCATCCAGATCTTCCCATTCCTCATTCTTCATGGTTGTTGGTTTCTTTGACTTGTCTGCCAATGCTTTTTTCAACCATTGTTGCACCAGTAAATCTCGCATCTTGAGCTTCCAGAGCTCAAATTTTCTTTTACCACTGAACTTTTCAACTTCAAACTTCGAACTCTACATCTTAGAAATTAGCAAAAAATCTTCTAATGCCCAAATGACTGCTTATAATAACCAGGCCCTTTAAAAGATAATGTGGAAGAAAAAATGGTATACACACCACAAGGTTTAATAAAAGGTTTAATAAAAAATCCTTTTACCAACCTCTCCTTTTATTTAAAATAAAAAACACCTTTTTAAAACCTCCACCTTTTAAGTATTATATTTAATCCCAAATATAATAAACCTTTACTCGATTTAAAAAAAACCTTTTTACTTCATCCACCCATGTGGCTTTCAATGTTCACCCTTTTAAACAAGGAAATTCGATTTTTGAAAAACTCAAAAAATTCTGGTGACTTTAAAACATGACCTTTTAAAAACATGAGAATTTTGAAAGGAGATCGTGAGTTTGTTTTTAAAATGAGTCATCGCACCTCCCGGTGCAGCTAGAGTGTGGCTATCTTAAAGGGTCGTCGCACTGTACCACATGGCTTGACCGTGACGGTTTGAGCATTTTAACTGTGGGAGAATTTTAGCTAAGACATCGCACCCTTCAAGAGGAGGGACCTCCGACGATGTGGAAATTGACGCACCTCACACAGATGTTGTTGATCCTCTGAAATTTAACGCCCGTGACAACCTCTCCTCTAACCAGCTCTGATACCACTTGTTAGAATTGCAAATGCAGAAAACACAATTCACGTATGATAATTAGTAATCACACAGATAAGAAACACATGGATTTCACGTGGTTCACCCAAACATTGGGCTACGTCCACCAAGCATAGGCATCGGTTGTCTTATTATTTATATCATGGAGATTACAATCGACTTGTAAGTTCTCTCATTCCTCTCACTCTGTCATATCTGCCTCTATGAGCTTACATGAATTTATATACATTTACACAAGAAACTGATTATTAAATTCACTCCTATCCATATTCTAACTTGGTCTATTTTAGTTGCAACCAACGCAGAATAATAGGATCCAAATCCATCCTTGGAAGAATTCATTGTCTGCAAATCCCAACATCTTTAACATAAGTTGAGGTTAAAGTGTTGGATTCACGTGTATAACAGTATTTCTTGAACGCATGTTGACGTTAAAGTGTTGGATGCACGTGCATAGAGTTCTAAGGGTTGAAGTATTTTATTTATAAAATTGAAGGGGAAAATGTAATAATAGTAACATTGCTTTTGAAAGCATGGTAAGATTATTGTTATTTCCAACTCTAACCAAAGATTCTTTAAAAGTTAATAAAGTTGGCACTAACTACTCCCTAGTTTTTCCTCTCACAATATGACCTACTATATTTACAATTAGTATAGAAGACTAGGTGGGTATCTTGGTTATGGAGAAATTAACCATTGAGCTAGATGGATACCTTGTCCATGGAGAAATCAACCATTGGGCATGCAAATAACACTAGTATAGAGTGGGATAACTCAGGAGAAATCTTCCTTTCCGAGTTAACTTTTTGGCAAGTTTTTCGGCGGCTCACTTTTAAATTTTCGGCCAATCTAGAACTCTGATCAATTTTCAGAGCATCTGGGTTGGTTTAAAATGGGGAAAAACCCCAAACATAAGATTCTGAAATGCATAGAACTTTGATCCTTGCAAAACTCAGACTACCCCTGAAAATCTGAACGGATTCATACCCATTTTGTTGCGTGAAAAATGGGTCTATTTTCTCTGAGTTAGCTTATTCCATATTAGTATTATTAGTATTTCTTTCTAGTGGAATGAATTACAAGATACAATAAAATTAAACTTGGATTCATTGTAGCCAAAACATAGGTGTTAAATTAGATTAGTGTAATGTTTTGATATGTGGAAAGATTTGGACTTTTTGGTGTTTTAACTATTGAAATATTTGCAATCATAGAGTGGTAGAGTCTTCCTTGCAAGCGCTCCACCTCCAACTTCACTATGTTTAACCCAAACCCTTTAACACTTTAAGACTACTCTTTAATTACATCAATGATTAACCCAAACCCTTTAAGACTTTCACTATGTTTTTATTTTTTTCTTTGACGTAGTTTTTTAAGATTTACTACACTAAACATCATATGTTAAATGTTGTTGATATTAAACATAATGCCAAAATTTGTGAATCATTTTCAATCAATTCATCCCAAGTGTGTAGAGGATCTTTAGCAATCGAAACTACATGGAAATATATCTTTGGTATATGTATAGTCCATAAACACAACCTTGTTAAAATATAATGGGATTAAACAATGAGAAGACATCTTAACAAAAGGAAACTAAAGACTAATATACAGCCTGAGTGGGCCTAATGGTTAAGAACATGTGTTTCCTCTTCAGAGGTCACATGTTCAAATCTAGAGGGGGGTAGGGTATGTATACCTTCCTAGACTTTACCAGTCAAATTGTTGGGCGGAGGGGGGTCCCTTGTCCCACAAACAAGGGGTCTCATACACCAATTTGATGTGTTGTCTTGGCCGTGACCTTAAAAAATAGATTATTATTATTATTATTATTAATACATCACTTAAATGACAATATTAAAGTATGAATATTTTCACATTTCCTCATAATGTTGTTTTTAATTTTGGAAATAAACTGTGTATCGACAGTTTATTTCCGAAATTACAAACAACAAAATTACAATATTTTTCGATAACTTGATCATAGATACATGGATGTAGGTATCTAGACAAATTTCATATTTTCCCTACAAACCATGTTATCAAGATCCCACATACTAGAGCGAATGATAAATCTTAAATATTGAGCACTTGCCGAATTAATTAATTAACTAAAGAATGAGCTTATTAAGCATAATCCCTAAAGGTCTAGGCATTTGCAAATAAAGAATTAACTAATCCTAAGTCTAAGTGAGTGAGAAGACTAAAAACTAAAAATTTTAAATTAAATGATGAGGGATGAAATAAATCAAATTAAGAATAAATGAAGTAAGGTTATGCTGCATAAATTATGAGTGGTTTTACTTGTGAGAGTTGGGATACCCAACTCGAGAGACAGAGTGGTAGCTCTACCTTGCAAGGTGAGCTGAGCACTAGAGTATTCTGGTTGTGGTTGTGTGTGGCCCGTTTGTGGCTCAAGGAGCTGAGGGGGAAGAAGAGTACTCGTAGCATTGGATGGGAGGTACTGGTAAAGTCTGCATGGTTAGCAAGCTATAAGTTGGACAAAGAGAAAGCAAAAAATAATGTCTTTGGCTTTGTTTCCTTCGGTTATGGTATTCCTCACTGAATTAGTAAATGCAATATATTAAGTTTATTGTATTTTTATTGAAGTCGTAATGTTTTAAGTGTTTCTTGTATATATATTTTGGGGTATTCTCAGTGTTTGTATTGCGTACAGTCTCTTTGTTTTCTGTTTCACATTGGCCCAATGATTTTTGTTACATTTGCCCAGCGATCTTGTTGATTTTTTCCTAGCGGTTGGGTCTCAATAAACCTCTACGATTTCCTTGTTACTCGACATTGTCTCCATTGCTCATCAATTATTTTTAACTTGTTACCCAACGATTGTATCTAACGCTCATTGATTTTTTTTAACCTTTTCTACCCAACAATTGGTATCCATTTTTCTCAGCATTTGACTGTAATCCCTTCTGCGATTTTCCCACATTACTCAATGAATTCTTTCTTATTTTCCTCCACAAAATTTGCATTCTTTCCTCCACAAATTTCTAGAGTGAATACCCTCTGCGATTTCACCTTCCCTCAGCATTTGAAGTGATATCTTGACTCTGCTTTAACCTTAATTGAACTGAGTTTTCACCACTGTCTTTGCGTTGTTCACCATATTTTATCTTTGAGTTTTGGAACCCTTTGCCCTTAATTCATGCCCTCCTGGCATTTTAGTCATTGATTTATCTCTGTGTGGAAAATAAAATGTCACCCAACTTGAGCTCCCTCCTGGTGTTTATTTCCCTTATTTTTTTCCTTTACGTTTGCTAGCATTTTCCCCCAGTATAGTGAGAGATTCACCTAAGAAATTATCACGTCTCTCCTCTACAACTTTGGTTGATGACCTATGTGTTTAACATTTCTCCCAACATGCAGTGCCCATGCATTTTAACATTCACTCAACATTTTTGTTTTCTTAACACTCAACAATTGCACTTAACCCTCAACATTTTTATGCACCTATCACTCAATGAAATTACTGTCTTAAACAATCAAGGATTATGCACTTATCCCTCAATGTGTTTGCAGTCTTAAACACTTAGTGATTATGGACTTATCCCTCAACGCATTTGTTGTTTTAACCCTCAACGTTTTTATGCACTTATCACTCAACAAAATTACTATCTGACACTCAACAATTTTTCCTTTTACACTCAATGTTTTTTTTCTCATCCTTCTCTCTACGTTTTTCCCTTCCTTTATTATCTCTGCTAGGCTAGACTGTCTGTGATAAGTGTAGAGACTGACAATCACACTCTCTCGTTGTACAATGACAGTTCATTTCCAGCGGAGACAATTTTTTCCTAAAATTTTGATATTCTTCTTAAAATCGGATTTCTTCATAGACTTGTTAGAATGTTGCATTCCATCCCTAAAGTTTATGACTCCATTTCCATTAAATTGAGGTTGAGCTTACGTATTACAATTCCATCAACAGAGTAATAATTGAGGATTGGTTCTTCAACTATTTCGAACAAGATCATGTTTTTAAAGCGTATATCTAGCTATTTTATAGTATCTCAAGGTGTCTGACTTTAATGGGAGATATCATTGTAGTGACCTTTCTTAAGGATATGAATTAACAATTATACACTTTTATTTCAGTATTAAGTTTTTGATATTATGGTTTTGTAGCTTGCGCACAATTGCACTTGTACACCCAACTGTTTGTTCCCAAGTAGAGATGGAATTGTCTCGTCTACCTATTAAGAACCATAATAGATATACAAATATAATCACCATAAATGTTGAGTACAAAATAGATCCAAAGGAAAATATAGAATAAATCACACTTTATTATATCAAACCCTTGAGGTAGGGAAACACCATACAATGAATCATATTATGGAAGGGATCCTCTCCTGTTCAGTTGCCTCTTAGAGGGGGAATCCTCCTATTGAGCTACAACTCACAATACAATAATTATCTTCATGTCCCATTACATTTCTTGAACCCCTTTATATAGTATTACCATCACCTAAGAACATTCTAGAGGAGGAATATTCTAGAAGTAGAACCTTCTAAGAAGTCCTCTTACATTTATTATATCTAACTACCCATTTATTATATCTAGCTACCATAGTGGGTCTTATTTAAAATATAGTGGACCTAGTCCACCTTACAATGAATGGCCTCCACTATTATCACTATGGGCCCTCTGGGCTCCCACTACTACCTCTCTAGCTACCTAACATTCCATCCTCCTTATGAAAGCATTGTCCTCAACACTTGATGTACAACCATATACCAAGGTTCCATGGATAATTGTGGACCATAATGTTGAAGAAGACTGGAGAACCAAGGTCCCATGTAGAAAGGAAAGCCACCATGCTGAAGTAGTCCAACCGCCATTATAAGAATGGGTCCCATGTCCAAGTTCTCATGTGAAATCCCCGTGGAAGATTTTTGAACCCAATAACCAACTCAAAATGATGCTCCAAATACTGACACATGTCATGTGGATCCAAATAAGAAGATCCATCCACATAGTGGAAAAGGGTCATAGCAGAATCTGGAAGGAATAATACCACTATAGAATATTCAAGATGGACACTGGTAATAATCATTGGCTTCTTATTTTTCACATTGATGCTCTCTACAGAAGGTGGATTAGAGTCATCAAATAAAATATGAAAGTGGTTGTCATCCCAGAAATGACAACTATCCATATACCAATCATCGCAATCGGCCTCCAAATCATACCAAGCATATATTTCTTGATTATATTCATACCTAATGTCCTCCATTAGAAAAAACTCTTGCATGTTATCCAATGAATCTTGAATACTACGAAAACTATCATTGAGTTCATTTGTGAGGCCATCTACAAAGTCATCCAATTTGACATCCAATTTGTGAATGCTTCAGTAATTTGTAGAATTTCTTTGAGGATTTGAGAGGAAATATCCATATGAGCACCCTATGAACTCTTCGGTCCTGCAGGCATCACGAAAAAACCCAAAAACTAGAACAATAAGTTATGACAGAAAATTGTGGCTTTTTCCGAAAAAACCCTAAAAAACTATTGAATTTAAAATGCTCATAAGTTCACTTCCTGGACTCCGTTTCAGTTTTTTTTTTTATTTTTGAAATTGGGTCTTTTTCCAAGAGGAATTCAAATAACCAATTTTTTTTGACAAATTCATCTTGTAAAGCCTCATATTTGAACCTGAAATCTGCAACCCTCTTTTTTTTCTAGTAAATTTCTGCAAAAAGAGAAAAAACATTCTTGCCTTCTTTGGTCAAGGAAAATGCTCTGATACCACTTGTTAACAACCAAAATAGATATAAAAATATAATCACCACAAATTTTGAATACACAATAGATCCAAAGGACAATATAAAAGAAATCACACTTTATTATATCAAACCCTTGAGGTAGGGCAACACCATACAATGGATCCTATTATGGAAGTGATCCTCTCTTGTTCACTTGCCTCTTCGAGGGGGCATCCTCCTATTGAGTTACAAATCACAATACAATAACTCTCTTCAGGTCCCATTACATTGCTTGAACCCCTTTATATAGTGCTACCATCACCTAAGAACATTCTAGAGGAGGAATCTTCTAGAAGTAGAACCTTTTAAGAAGTCCTCTTACATTTATTATATCTAACTACCCATTTATTATATCTAGCTACCATAGTAGGCCTTATTTAATAATATAGTGGACCTAGTCCACCTTACAATGAATGGCCTCCACTGTTATCACTATGGGCCCTTTGGGCCCCCACTACTACCTCTCTAGCTACCTAACACCACCACGATGTTTAGAAGGATGTCGAAGCTAGGGATCCTTTTATGATGTGCCAGGATTTCCTTACTATGCACCTTTATCGCTCACCTTGACCACTCTCAAGGTTTTGATGCTAGTAACCTGGGCATAGGGTTGGATGTGTTATTGTAGTCAGTCTAGTGCTGGAATTTTCTTAAACGGTAGTTGCGTCGATCAATGGATATGTGTTATCATAGATGGGCCATTGGTGGAATGCTTCGCAAAAGGTATTTGCGTCAGTTATTGATTTGTGTCATTTGTAGTTGGGCCTTTGTTAGAATGTTTCTCAGGTCGCCCTTGCATCCTTTAAATTGATGTATGTTGTTGTGGTAGAATTATTGCGCCATGATATGTATAGATGATTGAATTGATAATTATATTGCACCATGGTTAATGTTGACTTACAAATGTTATGTAATTATAATGTGCCACTAAAATAGATGTATTATATTTGCACCAATAAATGAGTTGACATATGATCGTTAAGTGATGGGATCTCTTTATAAAATAACTAATGATTATCTTGCGCCTTAACTTTAATGTGATGTAGGACTGAATTTATGTGAGTAGATTTTCTTGCACCTTAATTAAAAGTAATAATTATTCTTATGCCTGTAATTATGTTGACCCGTGATCATCTAGAAATGTGTTTAATCTTGAACATATGTATAAGGTTTACTTAGGATTGCTTTAGCAACCAATGTACCCTTGCTCCACTAAAAGGTTATTGAATAATGGATTGATTGATGATTTCCTTTGTGCAATAAGTTAGGCTAATGTTAAGTAATTAGATAGATTGCGCTATGGAATAATGATGATTCATAAATGTTTACGCTTTTAGATTACTCATGTGCATTGTAATAATGTTAATGTATGATTTTTTGCATGATTAGATTATTTACGTAGATTGAAATGATATTGATTATTGTTGAGTTCAATGATTGGTTATCCGCGCGCCTTGAAATAAAGTAGATTTTTTCTTTGTGCCTTGAAAATAAATTAAAGGTGATTGTACTTGCACACTTAGAATAATGTTGTCATATGATTGATTTATTAATTAAGTTCTCTTGTGCCATGGAATTTATGTTACGTGTGATGGTTTATTAGAATGCTATTGCGCCATTGATTATCGTTAATGTTGATGATTTAGCATATTTGGATTTGGAATTGATTGTGTTAGTGGGATGTAGACACCTCCTTGTTCCTTAGAACAATCTCCAACCCTGAGACCTTAAATGATCAAAATAAATTGGATCCTGGCTGTGAGCATTGCTTATGTGTCCTGGAGGTCATAACCTTGTAGAGTAGGTTGGGTGGGTAGTCATTTTAATATTCATTATTTGGTTGATCATTGTTTATAAAATGTTTCAAGATGATTGTGATGGGCTAAGCGGCCGTGATATTTATGTTTATGTGTCGCTATCCTTTTTGTTGCTGTGTTGAGTGCGTCATTATTGATTTCAATGATGAGTAGCTAGTAATTCTCTTACTTATGATGTCGTTGATTTTGCGTTGCTATGATTTGTGTTGTTGACGTTAATTTCCTAATGCAAAAAAATAAAAATCACCTTTTATGCTTCACTTTCCTAGTCGTAATGGAAGGGACGTTACATATGGTATCAGAGCAGGTTCAACCCTGCGACTTGTTAGGACCATACAATGTACCTTTTTGCCCACACTTTTTCCCACCATTACACTCTTGTTTCACTCACATTTAAACTCATATTATCACTTTACCCTATCTTTCCAAAGGTATACAATGTCTCTTCTCTTTACTATATGTTTAATCTATTTTGCATATAATTTTACATTACTCTCGTACTTAACTATTGATCAGAAATGTATAAGTGCTAAAATAGTTTGAATTGCAGATTAGCAGTGAGGCCTGTGGCTGAAACAGTCTGTGGACTATGATGTTGAAACAACAACTCACACAGAAGAAGCAGTTACACTCTCCATGGTCAACGATGTTGAAACAACAACTCACACAGAAGAAGCTGTTACACAGTCCGCAGTCAACGATGCTGAGATAGAAACTCACAGAAGCTGTTACACACTCCGTGGTCAATGATGCTGAAACAACAATTCACACAGATTGACCACAACAGCTGTACCTTGAGTTAGCATTAACCATTGTTGTTTCCTGAGACCAAGTTGTTGAAACAGTCAGAATGCAAATCCCGTGGCTGAAACAGTCCGTGATTCGTGATGCTGAAATAACATACAACAACAGTAACAAGAAGACAAATAAAGAAGTTGTTACTCCAGCCACTACAGGAACACCTCACTTAGCACTTGTAATAGCATTCTGTTGCGAAAGATTAGGGTATCCTATTCCAGTTTAGAAAGTCGATCCAACTAAGAATATGACTCAGATATAAAGCTGTAATTTGTTGATCAAATTGTATCGAAGGGATTCTCCTCTTTAAATAAGAGGAAATCATCATTAGAGAGGAGCTTCTATTTTTACAAAGAAAGGATTTACAGAGAGGGACGTGTTTTACTTCCGATTGTATTGTAACATAGTTGACAGATGAATAAAAGATTGTTTTGAGCATTTCTCTCTAGTTCCTTTCGTTTTAGGGGAATCTTGTGAGAAGGGAGGGCCCACCTTCTTCACAAGATTCACCCATTAGCTTTGTAGTGTGTTAGTGTTATTTCTGTTTATGCCTTGATTAAATTTTGTTTTGCTGAAACACTACTTTACTGAACTCTATTTTGCTAAAAAACTACTTTACTGAACTTTGTCTTGCTGAACTCTGCTTTACCGATTGTTACATTGATTTCATATGATTCATTCTTGGGTAACTGTTAATCATTCTAGTTAGCAATCCTGCTTGGTGAATTTATGAAAGCTTGGTAATCAGGAACAGGTGCTGAAGATTCCTGCTTCGGGAATAGGGTCTTGTTCTCTGTTAGAGATAGTTAGCCTTCAGTGCATGTCAATTATTTTAATGAGTTCATGAAAGTGTGCTAATAAAAAACAGGTGCTGAAGTTTCTTGCTTAGGAAATAGGGTCCTGTTCTATGTTAAAAATTAGTTAGTCTTAAGTGTGTGTTAATGATTTCAGTTAAGCAATGAGTTCATGAAGTGTGATGATCGGAAACAGGTGCTGAGGGTTCCTACTTTGGGAATAGGGTCCTTTTCTCTGGTTACAGAATAGTTGGTCTTTCCTTTTGCAGTGTCTTGAAAGATTTCTTTTCTAGGTTGTTATTTTCTTAATGTAATCCAGGATTCTTCAACAATTATCTCTTTAAACATTGAACTCTGCAATAGGTAGGTTGCTTTTCTATAATTCAAGTTAGAACTTCAGTTTATTCAAGGCAAAGCGTGATTAATATGTTTTTACTACAACTCTAGGTTGCTTTTGAGATTGAGCATATATAGTGCGTGCTTACCTTTGAAATAAATAGACTTCCCTGGGTTGAAAATTTATGTAGCACTTGATTGTTTAGTTAAATAAGCAATTATAGTGACCAACATTTTGGCACCGTTGTCGGGGAAGGTAATTGTAGATTTCAAAAGCACTTATGATTTTTTAGATACAAAGATTGCATGAGAGGATGCAGAGACCCCAAAGACACTGAACCTATAGGTGGCAGGGGCAGAGGAAGTGGAGGAAGAAAGACTTATATTGACGAGATTATATCAAAGTTTGAATCTGCTACTCAACGACCAAACCTTCGGAAACAAAAATCCCAGCCTTCATTTCAAGCTAACTTTGAAACGAGGAAAGAAGTTTGGAGTCCTGAGACAGTCAAGAAACCAGTAGGAAACATTGAGGATAGAGCAAGCTCAGCATGGGAGCAGACAAAAGAAAACATGGATGAGTACAATGAAGAATTGCACCATGAAGAACAGGCAGGTCCTAAAGGAGAGGTAAATGATGAAAACTCTTTCTCCACATTAGGATTTCCTATTGGTGATCTTCCTAGAGGGGTAGCTCCCATGAAGAGAATTCCACTCTCAACACTACCTAACTTTCATGGTTTGTCTTCAGAAGATCCTGATGAGTTCCTTTTTGAGTTTGATATATTATGCAGAAGTTATGATTACATTTCCAATGCTCAAAAATTAAAACTATTTCCAGCAACATTGAAAGGAAATGCACTAAGATGGTTCATGAGTCTTGGAGGCCATGTAATCACAACATGGAAACAAATAAAATAGAAATTCCTGAACAAGTACCAGGACTATTGTCGAACAAGAGAAAAAAGGGAGGAACTATTTAAGATGATGCAGAAAGAGGATGAAAATCTGGAGGACTTTGTAGAAAGGCTACAATATAATCTACAAAGATCCAGTCACCCCAATGTAAGTAAAGATATTCTTAAAACCATATT
>ML793708.1:297694-312358 GCA_009831015.1 Picea engelmannii
ACATTACATCACTAGCTACTCTACTCTTGTCCATACTGATCACTCAGCTATCAAATATCTAATGAACAAACCTATCACAAATGCTCGAGTCACCAGATGGTTACTATTATTGCAAGAATTTGATATTACAATTGTAGATAGACCAGGGAAAGAAAATGTAGTTGTTGATTTCCTTTCTCAGTTGACACCTGATGATGATACCCCAGTAGATGATTCCTTTCCTGATGAATATCTATTTGTAGTCTCTGCTCACTCACCTTGGTATGCAGACATCACTAACTACTTGGTTGCAGGGAATTTACCACCACACCTATCCTACTGAGAGAAAAGAAGAATCATTCAACAAAGTGCTCAATATAGTTGGATAAGTGGGTTCCCTTTCCATAAAGTACCTGATCAAGAAATATGAAGGTGCATTAGAGAAGATGAGGTTTATGATCTACTAAAAGCTTGTCATGATGGCCCTTGTGGAGGGCATTTTGCTGATAAGAGAACAACACATAAAATTCTCAGGATGGGGTACTATTGGCTCTCACTTTTTGAAGATGCAAAGAAATATGTTCGGGCCTGTGATAGTTGCCAAAGAGTGGGCCAACCTAATCATAGAGATGAAATGCCATTAAACCCCTAGATAGTACTTGAACCATTCAAAAGATGGGCCTTAGACTTTGTAGGACCCATTAAAACCCCATCCAATAAAAAAGTTTACATAGTGGTCTGCATAGACTATATGACCAAATGGGTGGAGGCTAAAGCACTCCATAGAGCGACCGAAGAAGCAGTTATAGATTTCTTATTTGAAGACATCTTCATCATATTTGGAGTGCCAAGAGAATTAGTTACAGATGGAGGACCTCCTTTCACTTCTCATGGTTTTAAAGCCACCCTTCAAAAATATCATATTCAACATAGAATGACTACAACATACCACCCCCAAGCCAATGGATAGGTGGAAAGCATAAATAAAGTAATAGAAGCAATTCTGACAAAAACAGTGAAGGAAAATAGAAAGGACTGGTCTCACAGGCTCCCTGAAGCATTATGGGCCTACAGAACTACCTAGAAAAATACTACAGGATTCTCTTCCTATGAATTAGTCTATGGAAAGAGTGTTGTCTTTCCTGTGGAATTTGAAATCAAAACCTTAAGGACTTCTTTAGCTATCAACCTTGAGTTCACTGATGCACAGACAACCAGGTTGCAACATCTTAATGAATTGGATGAAAAAAGACTAGATGTCATTCATCAGACAACTATGATTCAACAACAAAGATCAAAATGGCATGACAAAACTATCAAGCATAAGCAGTTCCAAAAAGGTAATTGGGCCCTATTGTATGACTCTCGGTTCAAAGAATTTCAAGGGAAACTACATACAAGATGGCTTGGACCTTACGAAGTAGACACTGTTTTCCCCAATGGAATAGTAAGTCTCCTCACAATTGATGACTCTAAAACACCATTACTTGTAAATGGTCATTGGATCCGTCTGTACAAGCGCCCTATTTCCAAAGAAGATTTTAAGGCCACATGTGTGGCAGACTCTCATAACCTCTTTTTAGAGGGGGCTCCTACCCCTCATTGCAATTAATTCTTTTTAAGTTAATTTCTTTAGTATTAGATTAGATTTCATTTACTAATAATCCCTGTTAAGAAATACCATGTTACAATCAATTTTTGCAGATTCCCGATCAAAGCACAGGCCCACTAAGAAAGGATGATCCTACTTCAAGAAGAGGCAATCTTTCCCATTGCTGAAACACCACTGTTTAGAAACTCTTTGTTCTTTCTCCATTGTTGAAACACCATTGTTCAACAACTTTTTGACTTTCCCCACTGTTGAAACACCACTGTTCAACAATCTTCCACACCATTTTCCCCCATCACTGTCACTGCTAAAACACCACTATCAGCAACCTCACACCATTTTCCCCCATCACTATTCAACAACCTTTCACCATTTTCCCCATTGCTAAAACACCATTGTCAGCAACTTTTCGTCATTTTCCCATTACCAAAACACCACTGTCCAGCAAACTTCTCGCCATTTTCTCCCATTGCTGAAGCACCACTGTTCAACAGTTCTTCACATTTCCCCATTGACGAAACAACACCATCCAAAAATTGTTTTGCCCTTCTTTCTATTGCTGAAACACCACTTCCTCAGCAATATTCTGCAACATCACTCTTCAACAAACATTTCTCTGTTCTTCCTACGGCTGAAACACCAACTTTTCAGGATTTTCTGTTAATAAGCTTTTGCGCTCTCATACTACATTTTGTCCTCCCAGTCAACAAATCCTTGATACAATTCATCTAACAAATCAAAAGTTTCCACCATGGCCACTACAGAACTATTACGGATAGGCATTGTATTTTGTTTAAGTATGAATCAAAAGGTAAAGAAGAGGTATGCAAATTCTATGTATTACAGTTAAGCTATAGTTAATGAGAAGATTCCAAATCATTATTACCACTCGTGTAAAATCATTATGAGCCGCACTTAAAAGGGGGGGAAGAAATATCAAACTTGTATACCATCATTTCACACGTATCAACCACCGCCATTCCTATTTACCATCATTTCGTTTTATTTCACCACCATTTGCATGCCTTCACTCGAAAAACTCACTCTGCACAGAAGTTGTTACTCAAACTCTTTGACGGTGTATTTTACCGAGCTGGTAGCTATGGGAGGCTCTGTTATATGGTACGAACCCGCCACGATAGCCCTGTTAGAACACTATCCAGTATCCTATAAAATTTTTCTGCAGGCAGGATGGCTCGGTTATTTTCAGAGACTCCAGTGGTATGATCAACAATAGGTTCTCCAATTTGCTCAAAATCTTCAGGAAGACCATTCCATTGTTCAAGGGGTTTGGATTTCAGTTAAAAAAGAGGATATAGCGCAGGTTTCAGGTCTCCCTACCAATGGCATTCGCATGTTCAGCTGCAAACATATCATTCTGAACGCCCAGTAGGATTTCCTCTTGCTAGGGGAACAAATTGACCCTAAAGCCCGGGGTATCCGACTCAGCTCGTTGCTACCTCCATGGCCGGAAGTTGCAAAATTCATCAAACACTACCTTACCTGTGAAGGATGATACCACGTAGTCTACCAGGACGATTTTGTCCAGTTGTCTCATTTACGGCATAATAGATTGGTGAACATTCCTTATTATTTGCTCGATTGTCTTAAAAATATGTCGCACTACTGTAAAAAGGCCAAAGATCCCACCCTTTCACTCACCCATCACCATCTCATTGAACTGCTTATTCAAAAGGGTTTTGCTCAACAAAACCCTCCATTAAACAATCCACCCATATATCCCCAAGAAGCTACTGAAATTCCTGAAAATTTGCAGGAACAACAACCACAAAACCCTCCCGAAATACCTAATAGTCCGCCTACAGACCCAATTAGCCCAATTAACCCCCCTACTATACCAAGCCCGCCCCACACTTTATCATAATCATCCACTCCTACCCTTCATATTCTTAGCGATGATTCTGAACTAGACAATTCTCCCTGTCCCATCATTGAGGAAAAACCCCCACGTAAACGAAAGCAAATTCCCTTTTTTCCGCCCTTTTTACAAAGAAAATGAACAAGGGCCTCAACAAGGCCAGCCACTACTGCCACTGCCCTAGATCCCCAACCCATACGAATAATACCCTGTACACCTCTAACCTCCCAAATGCCAAAATCTTTGCCTATTCCACCCATAGGCATTGAAACACAAGAACTAGATGCCCAGTATGTTGTGACATCATCTATTTCAAACCCAGTAGCTGAACCACAAGAACCAGCTACACAATCAGTAGCTGAAACACAAGAACCAGCTACTCATTTAGTAGCTGAAACACAAGAACCAGCTACTCATCCAGTAGTTGAACCACAAGAACCAGCTACCCATTTAGTAGCTGAAACACAAGAACCAGCTACTCATTCAGTGGCTGAAACACAAGAACTAGCCATAGCTGCCACACAAGAACCAACTACAGCTAAAACACAAGAACCAACTGCTAATATTGACACTGAGATATAGGAATCAGAGGTCCAGGGTGCTGCAACATTACTTTCCTTACATCAAGAAGCTGAAACACAAGAAGCAACTATTTATACTGTAGCTGCTCTACAAGAACCAGCTAGTGCGGCTGTGACTGCTACACAAGAACCAGTCACTCCTCAACCAGAACCAACAATGGCCTCTGTCTTACAAGAAAATGAGTTCCTAAAATATGAATTGGAAGCCTACAAGCAAGAGCTAGCTGCGACAAAGGAAGCCTATCAGAAGGAACTTAATTTGTACACCCTATCTCACACAACGACCATGTCAGAAGGAACTACAACAGAGAATCCATGTAGAGAATATATGTGTTGTCAATGTGGGGACATCTACTATCAAGAAGGCTACAAAGTAATTCAAATCCCAATGCCAAGAGCTCCCCCTGCTCCTTCAACTTTTGCAGTCAAAGAAGAACACCCTGCTGTTACACAAGAACCAGTAGGACCTTCCAAAATTAAGATTGAGCCCTGGCCTGCAACAAATGTCAAATATGAAACCCCTTCTTTTGTTAATAAATATATACAAACATTGCCTATTGATGAACCTACCCCTTCCAGCCAGATCAACACCCAGAACTTTGTGGAACAAGCCACTCAGACCCTACCACAACCTACTACTTGCAACGCTGAAACACAAACTCAGCCATGGGATGAGCAGGTAATAATACAAAAATGGAAAAAAAGAGTCTGCTGCTACACATGCCAAAATCCTGCAGGAACACAGACAAATCTGGATAAATCATACTTACTCAAATTGGGAATCCTTGGAGTAAACACGCTAGGAAGCTTGTGCCCTTAAGAAACAGAACAAAGAGCTAAAAGGTAGATTTCTCCTGATATTTGACTTAGCACAAAAGCTATTGGCTACAAGGAAACCATCCTGCAATTACTCTCTGTTCCTAATGGAACAACTTACATGGTTTCAGATCAAATCAGTCAAAGAAGGCAGACCCCATGCAGTATTAAATCCAACAGATTTTATTAAAACCTTTGCAGAAGCCTCTGCTATGGATCAACACCTCCTTTGTGAGGAATATTTTCATAATGAGGCCATCCTTGAGAACAGGTAGCTTAACCTTAACCCTTTTGTCGATGACATCCAGATTCGGGCACTCACCTCCTTTCTTAACAATCAGATTATATGGAAGGATGACTTCCTAGATGCCAAGCACAATGAGGATAACCGCCTTCTCTGGATAAGGCCATAGCCATAAAATGTTGCCACCTTTGTTACAGAATATTATCATTTTTTAGAGAAACCTGGGATGACTGAACACATTCAGCAACTACAGACAACAGTGCTTCAGGATTTTCAACACTCCATTAAATCAACAGAGATTGCTTCCCTACAGGAAAATAACATGCTTTGGCAGTAATCTACTGAGAAAAGAAAGGAACACAATCCTTTTAGCCCCACTAATCTCGAGATAGCAATCTCCAGGGTCCCTAGCTACATCAAGTGTGTCCAGCAATGTGCTGAATGCTGGATAGGGTACATGTTTCATTTTCTTATCCTTTGGATGCCAGTAGAGTAATATCAATTCCATTATAAGCTACCCAAGAAGACAGAAACAATAGCTTGGCAAAGGTTACAATGCGTTCAAGGGTTCAGAGCTCCAACAGACATCACCTACCACAACTACTGCTTGAGTAACTTGCACGCTCAGAGTCGGTATTCAGATTCTAATTCAGAGTGAAAATGCCTGAGGACATGCAACATTTTAAGTTGGGGGGGATGTTAGGACCATACAATGTACCTTTTTGCCCACACTTTTTGCCACCATTATGCTCTTGTTTCACTCACATTTAAAATCATATTATCACTTTACCCTATCTTTCCAAAGGTATACAACATCTCTTCTCTTTACTATATGTTTAATCTGTTTTGCATATAATTTTACATTACTCTCGTACTTAACTATTGATCAGAAATGTATAAGTGTTGAAACAGTTCAAATTGCAGATTAGCATTTAGGCCTGTGGCTGAAACAGTCTGTGGACTACGATGTTGAAACAACAAATCACATAGAAGAAGCATTTACACTCTTCATGGTCAACGATGTTGAAACAACAACCCACACAGAAGAAGTTGTTACACAGTCCGCGGTCAACGATGTTGAGACAACAACTCACAGAAGCTGTTACATAGTCCGTGGTAAACGATGCTGAAACAAAAATTCACACAGATTGACCACAACAACCGCACCTTGAGTTAGCATTAACCATTGTTTCTGCCTGAGACCAAGTTGCTGAAACAGTCAGAATGCAAATCCCATGGCTGAAATAGCCTGTGATTCACGATGTTAAAACAACATACAACAGCAGTAACAAGAAGACAAATAAAAAAGTTGTTACTCCAGCCACTACAGGAACACCTCACTCATCACTTGTAATAACATTCTGTTGCGACAGACTAGGGTATCCTATTCCAGTTTAGAAAGTCAATCCGACTAAGAATAGGACTCAGATATACACCTGTAATTTGTTGATCAAATTGTATCGAATGGATTCTCCTCTTTAAATAAGAGGAAATCATCATTAGAGAGGAGCTTATGTTTTTACAAACAAAGGATTTACAGAGAGGGATGTGTTTTACTTCCTATTGTAATGTAACACAATTGACAGATGAATAAAATATTGTTCTGAGCATTTCTCTCTAGTTCATTTCGTTTCAGGGGAATCTTGTGAGAAGGGAGGGCCCACCTTCTTCAAAAGATTCACCTGTTAGCTTTGTAGTGTGTTAGTGTTATTTCTGTTTATGCCTTGATTAAATTATGTTTTGCTGAAACACTACTTTACTGAACTATGTTTTGCTGAAACACTACTTTAGTGAACTCTGTCTTGCTGAACTCTGCTTTACCAATTGTTACATTGTTTTCATATGATTCATTCTTGGGTAACTATTAATCATTCTAGTTAGCAATCCTACTTGGTGAATTTATGAAATCTTGGTAATCAGGGACAGGTGTTGAAGATTCCTGCTTCGGGAATAGGGTCATGTTCTCTGTTAGAGATAGTTAGCCTTCAGTGCATGTCAATTATTTTAATGAGTTCATGAAAGTGTGCTAATCAGAAATAGGTGCTAAAGTTTCCTGCTTAGGAAATAAGGTCATGTTCTGTGTTAAAAATTATTTAGTCTTCAGTGTGTGTTAATCATTTCAGTTAAGCAATGAGTTCATGAAGTGTGATGATCGGAAACAGGTGTTGAAGATACCTGCTTTGGGAATAGGGTCCTATTCTCTAGTTACATAATAGTTGGTCTTTCCTTTTGCAGTGTCTTGAAAGATTTCTTTTCTAGGTTGTTATTTTTTTAATGTAATCCAGGATTCTTTGACAGTTATCTCTTTAAACATTGAACTCTGCAATAGGTAGGTTGCTTTCCTGTAATTCAAGTTAGAACTTCAGTTTATTCAAGGCAAAGTGTGATTAATATGTTTTTACTACAACTCTAGGTTGCTTTTGAGATTGAGCATATATAGTGCGTGCTTACCTTTGAAATAAACAGACTTCCCTGGGTTGACAATTTATGTAGCACTTGATTGTTTAGTTAAATAAGAAATTATAGCGACCAACACGACTATGGATCGTCACGCCTTCCATTGTATTAAACCTTTGATTAATAAATTAGTGCTAATTAAAATTTTAAACATCTCCATGTGGTAATCATGGTTAGAGGATGCTACGGAGGTTCACGACGTGGTGCTAGGGGAGGAGATGCAATGTCTCCAGTAGCACCCATGCCAGAGGGGTCTAACCCCCAAGAAGAAGAACCAGTCATTGGGTGTGAGCAGATTTGCTGTGGGGGGATGCGGTTGGTATGACAAGGTCCTCTAAGAGGATGTTAGAGGCCTTGATTAAACACCTAGATAGAGATGAGGCCAGGGCACCTGTACCCAATGAGGGTTCGTAGCGCACTCCATCTGGAAGTGGTAGCATTCACATAGAACTCGAGAAGGTTAATTTTTTGAGTTCATGGGTGCCACAAATAGCTCAACCATCGAGGCATGGTTGGAGAACATGGCAATGTGATTCACACTTTGCAGTTACAACCACCAACATAAATGTTAGCATGGCGGTCCTTCAACTGAAGGGGATCGCTCTTCTATGGTGGAAGACACTCCTACCTAAACTAAACATGGTTGTCGAAGCCACGTTATGGGAACGGTCTAAGTAACGGTTCTAGAAGAAATAATTGTCAGAGGAACTCATTGAGCATCAACGCAATGAGTTCAACGCCTTACAATAGGGTGGTCATACAGTGTCAGAGTATGAGACCAGATTTATGGAGCTACTTTGGTATGCCCTGCATCTAAACATGGGGTAGCTAGAGATCAACAAGTTCATGTTCGACCTTAACTCCAACTTTCATGTGAAGGTGAGGATCCAAATTCCTCAGATGTTGCATGATGCAGTCCAGTAGGCCTCATAGTTAAGGAAGAATTGACCTATGGGAGTCAGGGAAGGACTCCTAGAAGACCATATTGACTGACAACATCAGGTGCGTAGCAGCATCAAATTCCATCCAGACAAGACTTCAGGGTATCAAGATATGTCTAAAGGAACCTTGTTCATGAAACTACGATGACATGATCCTCAATAGAGAACTCCCTACAGGGGACCACCACATCAATGACAACACCGCCAATAGCTGCATTTTAGGCCTGTTAGCAAAACATACCAGGATCTTAGGCTGGTAGGCTAGTAGCTTCTACTTTAGGGCCATGAGTATTGGACTGGAGACAGGTGTTGGATATGTGGGGAGCCACCTTACCAACAAGATTGTCCAGTTGAAAAGGCCAGAGCATTCGGGTCAATAGGACACACTACCGTTGTAGAGTTGGGAAAGGCCCACATGATTTATGACCGCGGTGAATAACTGCCAGGCCGAGCACCAATCTATTGTGAAGAGTACCCCTAGTGTTGGATGGGAGGTAACAGTGACATTTTCACGGTTAGAAAGCTGGGAGTTGGATGGAGCGCAAACGCGGAAGAACGTGTTTGATTTCTTCACCTTCGGTTACAGTATTCCTCACTGAATTAGTAAATGCAATGTATTAAGTTGATTGTATTTTTATTGAAGTCACAATGTTTCAAGTGTTTCTTGTATATATATTTTGGGGTATTCTCGGTGTTTGTATTGCGTACATTCTTTGTGTTTTCTGTTGCACATTGGCCCAATGATTTTTGTTACCTTTGCCCAGTGATATTCTTGATTTTTTCCCAGTGGTTGGGTCTCTTTAAACCTATGTTATTTCATTGTTAACCAATGTTGTCTCCATTTCTCATCGATTATTTTTAACATGTTACCCAACGATTGTATCTAATGATCATCGATTTCCTTTTAACCTTTCGAACTAGGTAATCATTAACCTACAGTTCGAGCCACGGCGGGAGTGCTAGTAGGTTGTGGCAGGGCTGTTGTCCACACCTCTCCCTCAACCTCTCTGGTAATCGTGTGTGGCCCCTTTACTCCATATGTGAGTCTGGTTGGCAAGTTATCGTCAGCCTGCATCATCAACAATCATGTCAGAACATGTCCACATCATATCATCAAATCAAATGTACTAAAATCACAATAAAACAATCAAACCCCAATAACACACTCCCTGACTCGATCCAGAGTCTAAGGGGTTCCATCGATGCCTCAACATCCTCAAGGTCCAAAACCCTGCACACTCAGTAAAACTGAGTCAATAGCACATGTCTATGTCACTGCAGTAAAACATCATGTCATCTATCATAACACATCATAATCAAGGACAAAAGTTTTAATATCATAATAGTCCAGATCACTTGCGAGCAAGTGTCCCCAAAGAATAAGTTTTCTCAATGCGCTAGAGCAGGATGTTACATACACCCCCTCTTGGTCTAAACTTCGTCCTAAAGTTTCATGGTATAAATGCCAAAATAAATGTATCATAGTATCATGAGTCTATTTATCAAACAAAAATGGAAACTGCTGGCACATATCATATGCATCCTCCCAGGTCATCGAGTGCGGACTATAATTGTCCCACTGGACCTTAACCTAATCTACTGTTCGATGTTGTAACTATTGAATACAATGATCTAAGATGTGAACCATCTCAGCCGTGAGCACTCCCTTGTCTGATACCTGCAAGGAACGCATGTCAATCACATGCGTAGGATCACTAATATAATGTCTCAAAATAGATACATGAAAAACATCATGCATAAGCCTCAAGGAATTAGGCAAGGCTAGTCGATAGGCCACGGGCCCCTTTCTCTCCACAATCTTGAAAGGTCCCATGAACCTAGGAGAGAGTTTAGATCCCTTTCCAAACTTGATCGAACTCTTATGCGGTTTAACCCACAAGAAGACTCAATCGCTGACCTCGTAACTATGGCCGACTCAGTGCGCATTGACATAACTCTTCTGTCGATCCTACGCTTCTTTAATCCTTTGTCTTATGGTTTGTCTTTGCTCTTCCATTTCTTGGATCACTTCTGGTCCCACCAGGACCCTATCCTCAAGTTGATCCCAACTCAAGGGCATCCGACCTGGTCGCCCATAAAGAAACTTGAAAGGCGCCATCTTAATGGTGCTCTAGTAACTGTTGTTGTAAGTGAACTCTACTAGTGGCAAGAATTCCTCCCAACGCTTTTGTTGGTCCATCACGTACATGCGCAACATGTCTTCCAAGGTTTGGTTCGTTCGTTTAGTTTGTCCGTCAGTCTTTGGGTGATACGCAGTACTAAAGTTAAGTTGGGTTCCCAAGACCTCTTGGAAACTCGTCCAAAATCGTCCAGTAAACACTGATCCTCGATCATATATAATCCTCTTAGGTACGCCATGCAACCTCACAATCTCACTGATGAAAAATCTAGTAATGTTAGGTGCCTGATACGTCGTACGTACAGGAATAAAGTGAGCATTCTTCGTCAGAGTGTCTACTATTATGAAAATCGAGTCATGTCTCCTTTCCATCAGTGGCAATCCAACAACAAAATCCATTGAAATGACCTCCCATTTCGATTCCAGAATGGCATGTGGTTGTAGTAATCCTACTGGGTGTCTATGATCAGCCTTTACCTGCTGACACTCTAGACACCTAGCCACATAGTTAACTATGTCGGCCTTCATTCCCCTCTAGAAGAATAAGGGTTTAAGATCTGCCCTCATCTTCGTGACTCCCAGGTGCGCCATGTAAACTGCTCTATGAGCCTCGCTCATGATCAACAACCTCAACTCGTCATTTGGCGGTACCTAAATCTAACTTTTAAACCTCAATAACCCATCGCTATCAAATGAAAATCCCTCATATCGTGGTACCATCATTGTGTTTTTTCTGATAAAACCCTCGACCTCTTTGTACTAGTCGTCATCACGCTGTAAAATTAGAATCTTTTCACGTAGATTCATCTGAAGAGGCAACACCGAAAAGATGCATGGTCTCCGACTCAAAGTATCCACCACTCGGTTCACTATTCCCTTTATGTAATAAATCTCAAAGTCGTACTCGCTAAGAAATTCCGACCAATGTCGTTGTCACACATTGAGGCTGCTTTGTGTAAAAATGTGTTGTAGTCCACAATGATTAGTCTTTAATTCAAATTTTCTTCCAACAAGGTAGTGTCTCCAAATATTCAAGGCATATACGATGGCTAATAACTCCAAATCGTGTGTTGCGTAGTTCTCCTCATGCCTTCTCAATTTCCTCGAAATGTAAGTAATCACTCATCCGTCTTGCATCAAGACTCCGCCTAAACCTTCCTTGGAGGCATCTGTGCATACCAAGAAGTCTGTGTCCATGTCAGGGACCTTTAGTATCGATGTTGTTGTCAACAACTCTTTAAGCCTACGAAATGCTTCCACGCATTTCTCAGTCCAAACAAACTTCTTATTTTTCTTCTGCAATTCCGTGGTCGGACTTGCTATCTTCAAAAATCCCTCGACAAATCGTTAATAGTATCCTGCTAAACCCATAAAGCTACGCACTTCAGTGACATTCGTCGGCACAGGCCATTCCATAATAGCCTCAAACTTGGCTGGATCCATGGTGATGCCTTCGCCAAAGATGACATGCCCTAAGTAGTGAATCTTTGATTGATAAAAAGAGCATTTGGACAATTTCCCATACAGTTTGTGCTCTCGTAGACACTGTAGTACCAAGCGCAAGTGCTCTTCATGCTCCTTTGTCATACGAGAGTAAATCAAAATATCGTCAATGAACACTTGGACGAACTTGTCCAAGTACTCACAGAACACCCCGTTCATCAAAGTCATAAATACTCCTGGGGGGTTTGTCAGTGCAAACAGTAAAATAGTAAACTCATAATTTCCAAATCTCATCTTAAAGGCGGTCTTATGGACATCATCCTCCTTGATCCATAGCTGGTGATACCCTGATCGTAAATCGATCTTGGAGAACACCGTCGCACCCTTCATTTGATCGAACAGATCATCAATTCTCGGTAAGGGATATCGATTCTTGATCATAGCCTTGTTCAATTGACGGTAGTCAATGCAAAGCCTCCACGATCCGTCCTTCTTTCATATGAAAATAACAGGTGCACCCCACGATGACACACTAGGATGTATCAGTCCCAGATCCAACAACTCCTTCAGTTGCATTTTCAACTCTTGCAACTCCGAGATCGACATCCTATAAGGCGTTCTTGCTATCGGTTCGGTCCCCGGTTTCAGGTCTATGGTAAACTCCAATTCCATTCCCAGCGACATCCCAGGTAACTCCTCTAGAAATATGTCTGCAAACTCTCTCACCATCGGAAGGTGTTCTAGACCTTCTGCTACTCCCTTCTCGTTTAGCGCAAGGATCGCATAAAGCTTGCACCCCTTGCGCATACTCTTCTATAACTATAAGGAAGAGACAAACCTCAGGGAAACTCCCTGGTTCCATCCTACAATCACATGTCTCTTGCCCTCATCATCAACCAAGCTCAAACATTTTGTCTTACAGTTGAGTATTGCCTCATGCGACTCCAACCAATCCATACCAATCATGACATCATAAGATCCTAAGATCGTGACGTACAAGTTGGCCCTCGTGAAAAACTCTCCCAGGTTAAGGGCACAGCCCGTAACTTTTCCTCCAACCTTCTGTTTGGCTCCCGAAGCCATCTCTATGAAGCTAAACTCATCCTAGTCGACTGCCTTTACCTTAATCCTTTTTAGCACTGCACCAGAAATGAAACTCTCAGTAGCACCGGAATCTATCAAAACACTAAGGGTTTGGTCAGCGACCATACCTGTCGTCTCGAGCATAGTCAATTGGTGCTCTGCCTGGTAGTTATTCATCGCTGCATGAATCCGATGGGCCTTGCCCATATCTCCCACAGTAGTGGGTCCAGCTAATATGGATGCTCTGGTCCCTCCACAGGACAGTCTGTTGACGGGTGAAATCGACCGTCCGTCAACTGAGAGAGTGGAACCGGTCCGGGGTTGTCTAAATAACCCAAGCCGTTTGGAATGGACCACCCTGACGAGTTTAATGGCTCCGTTGGCCGCCCTAAGGTCTTCTAAGAAAACCAAAGAGAGAAATGATCTGAGCTAAGTAATCTAACTAAACTAAATAGAGCAAACTAACTATGACTTAATACAATAAACTAACTATAATAAAGGAAACTAGAAACTAATAAAACAAAGAAAGAAACTAACTTCACTAATCTAACTATGAACTACTAACTATTATATATACAAGATGCTAACTATGATTATAATAACTCAAATCAAATATCTAATTATCAAGTTAATTACAGTTTATTCACAAATATACATTGCATACAATTTACAGATTTGAATAAAACCTGTGAAACTAATTTGCTTGTTGTCCCAAGACAACGAAGATAACTCTTTTTGATTTTATGATTTATGAATAAGAAAATAAACTAACTGAAATTAAACAATCTAATATAATTTACTGAAATTAAACGATCTAATATAAATCTAACTAAGATTACATCTATATTAAACTACTTAATGAAAACAGTAAACTAAATACTAATTAACCTGGAAACGCTCCAAGTCTGCCCTGTGTATGATTGCTTCTTAAGCTAGTTGGAGGAAGAAATTCACACCATTTAGCCCTTAAGATTATCACAAAGGATCAGCTATGATGCTTCCTGAAGTAGGTTACAGGACAAACAAGACATAAAAGAAATCATAATAGTTTTCTAGTTATAAATTCCTACAAAAGGGAAACCTATTATGCAGCGAATTCATATATAACAATTCAATTTATGAAGAAGACAAATCTATCATCCACAAAATGAATCAACAAATGTTATGCCCTATATTTCTTTTTAGAAGAGACAAGATATGTATAACAGTAAAGAAATTATATCATCTGCATTTGATTTAGATAGCAAAGTAATACTAAACCATTAACAAAATGATATACAAAACATGGAACAAAGTGTTGATATATTGAAAAGCAAAAGCTATGACAAGACACCAGTTTTGCTCCAGTCTGAATCAAAATTACATATCCTTGTTCTCCCCCAACTGAGGATGATCGATTATTACAAAACCATAGGTTTATATAGGTTTCTCACAAGGTAAAACATCCTTGTGGATAATATCAAATAAGTTTACACAATCTGGGAATAATCCC
>ML793708.1:312408-328092 GCA_009831015.1 Picea engelmannii
AGTGTAGTAAGCTATTACAAGGCTTTCTGTAGGCATAGAGTCTGCAGGGATTCTATTCTTAAGTGTTAAAAATCTTTGATTAAAATCTTTAACTTTTTCTTTAGCATTCATTTTCAAGTTTGAAAGATCCATGACTAAGACCTCCGGAGGTTTTCCATCTCCGAATTTTTCCAAAAAAATTGACTCAAACTTTTCCCAAGATACTATAGTGTGAGGCTGCTGGGCAAAGTACCAGGTGGACGCATTACCCTCAAAGGTGTAAGGGAACAACCTACAGACAAAATCTTCATGTTCAATGTTCCGGAGTCTGATGGCTAACATAAATTTTTTAATATGATCTTCTGCTATCTGTTTTGAATCGGGATCAAACTTAGGAAGCCATTTCTCCAAGTGCTTGGGTAAAGGATGTTGGGCACCAGGTACCGCTACAGCATCCTAGTCCAACCATGGTCTAGCAGGGTTTTTCTGATTTGCCATTGGGGAATTGGGTGTGGAAGGACAGGAAGGTGGTTTACCTTCGTCAGAAGAGGAATCTCCTCCGGAAGAAGAAGGAGATGAGGGAGGGGGTGAAGGAGGTATCCCAGATCCTCCTGCAGCAGGATTTGTGTTTGGATCTGTAGGATTCACAGTGGGATCTATATCACCTAGTTGTTCTCTGACTTCAGAGAAGTCTATAGGTTGTCCCCACGGGCGATGTGGTTGCCTAAGACTAGCAAAGGCTTTGTGTGATTTAATAAGAGATTGTCTAAAAATTTCTTGTATATCACCACCTGCAGGATTAGGGGTTGCTGGCTTAACTGTGATCTGAGGATCTTCGGTTGAAGTGGTTTCTGTTTGAGGGGGGATATTATCTTGTGAACGGATTCTAGTCACTATGGGTGTGCGATTAGGTGAGGGAGGAGTCTTGTGACCACCTCGTGCCATTAATTAAGTTCAGGCCCTCCTTCTAGCGCCATTTGTTGACAGGCGAAATCGACCATCCGTCAACTAAGAGAGTGGAATCGGTCTGGGGTTGTCTAAATAACCCAAGCCGTTTGGAATGGACCACCCTGACGAGTTTAACAGCTCCGTTGGCTGCCCTAAGGTCTTCTAAGAAAGCCAAAGAGAGAAATGATCTGAGCTAAGTAATCTAACTAAACTAAATAGAGCAAACTAACTATGACTTAATACAAGAAACTAACTAAAATAAAGGAAACTAGAAACTAATAAAACAAAGAGAGAAACTAACTTCAATAATCTAACTATGAACTACTAACTATTATATATATACAATATACTGACTACGATTATAATAACTCAAATCAACTATTTACTTGTCAATTTAATTATAGTTTATTCACAAATATACATTGAATACAATCTACAGATTTGAATAAAACCCGCGAAACTAATTGGCTTGTTGTCCCAAGACAGCGAAGATAACTCTTTTTTGATTTTATGATTTATGAATAAGAAAATAAACTAACTGAAATTAAACAATCTAATATAATTTAATGAAATTAAATGACCTAATATAAATCTAACTAAGATTACATCTATATTAAACTACTTAATGAAAACAGTAAACTAAATACTAATTAACCTGGAAATGCTCCAAGTCTGCCCTGTGTATGATTGCTTCTTAAGCTGGTTGGAGGAAGAAATTCACACCATTTAGCCCTTAAGCTTCTCGCAAAGGATCATCTATGATGCTTTCTGAAGTATGTTACAGGACAAACAAGACATAAAAGAAATCATAACAGTTTTCTAGTTATAAATTCCTGCAAAAGGGAAACCTATTATGCAGCGAATTCATATATAACAATTCAATTTATGAAGAAGACAAAGCTATCATCCAAAAAATGAATCAACAACTGTTATGTCTTATATTTCTTTTTGGAAGAGACAAGATATGTATAACAGTAAAGAAATTATATCATCTGCATTTGATTTAGATAGAAAAGTAATACTAAACCATTAACAAAATGATATACAAAACATGGAACAAAGTGTTGATATATTGAAAAGCAAAAGCTATGACAAGACACCAGTTCTGCTCCAGTCTAAATCAAAATTACATATCCTTGTTCTCCCCCAACTGAGGATGATCAATTATTACAAAACCATAGGTTTATATAGGTTTCTCACAAGGTAAAACATCATTTTGGATAATATCAAATAAGTTTACACAATCTGGGAATAATCCCAAAATCACCTAAACTAAGGAAATAAAATGCAAGTGAAATCCTTAAGATATCCTCCAACTGTTCCTCATATCTATTGCCAATTCGAATTTGCCTGGAACAGAACACAAAGATCAAATTAGAAGGATATTTTATTAGGAAAACAATAAAAATTTGACTTTACAGACCTAGCTACAGAATCATCTGATTCTGTAGCTAGTCAAAAATAGCCAACAGGACTGGATATAATCAAATAAAATCAAATCCAAAACTAATTGCTAATAATTCCATTATTCCTTAAATCAAACCAGATTAAAAAAGAATGCAATCAATATAGGGCAGGAATGCTCTGTTTTTCCAATTGACATAAGATCGAATCAATTCTTAACAAAACTGTTTCATGAATATAATCGATGGTAAACCAAATCGTACGAGATACAAAACAAACATTATCAATTTGCCTAAGATTCATATCATTTAATTCACTGCCAATATAGAAATCTTGTCATGATTTCATGCGTAACCATATCCATAGAATCCAACCACAAAATTCGTTCGCTGAGTTTCAAACAGTTCACAGGTATGATCGAAAACAATGGTCGTAATTATCATTGACCAATTATAATCACAACAACAGATTGATATCACTTAGTTAAAAGCACGATGCGCAAATAATTTCCATTGTAATCAGATGAAACCATATTGACTCAAAAATATTCACACAGTCAATGGACAGAGACACGATAAAATCGACAAAATTCATGAACTGGGCAATAACCGACACCAATCTTTATCAATGTTAATTATAGAAACAATATCGATACTCTGAACAGAATCCAATTCAAACAATAATGAGAATCGAATTAGTTGCAAATCGTATATGTATCAATAGAACGACATCATATTTGGTTGAAAGACGTTGAAAAAAGTTAACCCATTTATCAATTACATTCAGATAAAACATAACCATTTCAAATCATAGCATTGACTGTATCGCAAAATGGGAATACCAACAACAGCCTATTTTTAACAACTTCACTTATCATCAGGGCATTCAACTGAAGTTAAATTTGAACAATCATATCTATTTGACGATCCATCGAATCGAAAACAAATCCAATCGAATCTCAAACCATAACAAAATTATGTACAGCAGAGCATGCTTATGTAACAGAGCAAGTGAAATATGTACACAGAGTGTAATATAAATGAGTGGAAATTATACCATCACAGTTGCTGAGACTATGTCAATTTTGAATTGACAATTGCAGTAGCAGACTCGACATTTTTGAACAGGATTGACCCCGTGGTTCGTTGCTTCTTATCAGAGGGTTGCATCTTTGCATTCTGGCCAGTGAGCTTTGCCACTTGGCTTTCCAAATCGTGGATTCTGGACTGCAACGTAGGTACATCCAAGTAGTACCTTTCCAACCATAACCCACATTGATCACAAGGTGCAACAACAGATTGATCAGTCGAGGGTTTCGATGATTCACCAAGGGTTTCATGGGGTGGTTCAATACCAGGGAAGTCAGGGTTATCCCGCAGACAGGGAGGTAGATTCTTAACGAAATCATGAGGTTTGTTACACAAGCCTTCCGAGTAAGGATACTCCTCGGCAAGAAAACATTCAACTTCAGAATCAGAGTCTTCACTGACCACGATAGGCTCTAATTTAACAGGGGGCTTGGGTTTATTCCTCGCCATGCGCAAGATCATCCTTGCATTTTTCTTTCCTTTCGAATTAGCACCAGTCTTAGGTTTTGGCTTTTTGGTCGCGGGTTTATCCACTTCATCTCGCTTAGTCACAGCCATAGGTAAAATTGTAGGTGGGTCGGGTTTAGGTTTGGGTAGTAAAACACTATAAGGCACAGGGGTAGCTTTGGTCTCGGTCACCACGGGCTTATTAACCTGTGGAGGGTCCAATTCTTCGAAGCCATTACGGCTGAGGAAAACAGCCCAACAATCACCACGTAACCTTAACTCATAAACCACTATCATTTTAATCAACCCTAAATAGAAGAGGCTAGTGTCGGCTTGGCTATGCTTGTACCTTTTAGCCATTTTGAACAAACTTCGATGCAAATAATAGGGCATACTAAGTTCGAAACCCAAAAACACCATTAACAAACGCAGGTGAAATAGGAAAATGAACCCGTACCTGCCTTCACAAGTAACGAATTGCTTGATAATCATCAAGAGATCATACCAGCGGGGTTTCAACATCTTCGCAGGCAAACCTCTGTCGCATGAGTTCACTGTCCGAGACTGAAATAACAATGTCCACGGGACCTCGTCAACCTTGCACCTTTTGGACCACTTCTGTTCTGTAACAGGTAGGCTGGTTACTGAGCTGAGAAATTGTTCAGTGATTTCAAGCTGGACATCTCCAACTTTGGCTCGGCAGCCATCGAACGACAATGCAAATTTCCGAGCCACAGTGAGGTTATAACCATCGAATTTCCTTATAAAAGCAAGCTACCCGAACTCTTCCAAGTCGCTATATGCACCATCAAACATTAACAGTGCTTGGCACCCGTTGGGCTCTGCCCTTACGACAGGAGCCATAGCTTCTGTGCATGGTGGGGTTTGAACTGATCAAAATAATGCACAGGGTAAAAAACGATAGGGTTTAACAATTTTAGCATCAGGGAGGCTGGAATTAACTGCATGCGTGCGAAGGTGGTGGGATTACCACCGCCACGCAATGTATTAATGACTGTGTACAGTGCTATTCAATCCATAATCATAATCGTTTAAACATATGTATCGGCCAACCAAATAGGTGTACAACCATATCAATGTGCCATTCATCCGAAATAGAACCAACACCATATGTTATCATCATGCGCCAAGTGTACAGTCCAAATCAACATGAAATCCAACATTAACCACGATCTGTCGTGTCAATCAAACATTTCAAACCAATGTTAATTCATTCATGCCAAAACATAGTTTGAACTATTCTCGCTCAATGTAATATCAACTCACAAAATAATGTATCGAGCAAGGGTTCAAACCATAAAATCGAAAATCCAAAAGGTTGATCAATGCGCCTTTGCAAAACTCAAACCATTACCATTTTATATGAAATCAAACTTATGGTATTGCCAATGTGTTTTTAGCATAATCTAAGTGTAAAAACATTGCAACCAATGGACATATGAAAATGATAAGTTAAGAGTTCAATAAGAATTAAATCGTATATAAAACCAAAATCAATTATGACCCTTATGACATCAAACATAACTCATAACTTAACATTTTCAATACTTTATCAAAAACCAAGTTGCGCAATTAAAGTGCATGGATATAGTTTGAAGAAACTTTTGCAGTGATGTGATAAACCACTAGTCAAGTGTCTTTCAGCAAATCAATCAAAGACGACGACAATCTAAGCAACGAAAGAGGTGTTTTCACACTTTCAGTTGTGAAAACTGTAGCGAAACCAAAATGCAATTGTCGCAAAAATGAAAATGATGTCTTGTAGCAAAATGCGACGATGATTTGTCGTTAATGAGACAAGGGGTGTAGGCATCTTTTTAGGGAAAATTAAAAAAAAATAAAAATGAATTGGCTAGCAACACAGTCACACTGGTAGTGTGGCTCCCCACACGTCCAACACCCCTTCTTCGGACCAGTAGTCCTGGTACCCAAAGTAGAAGATGACGGACCACCGGCCTGGAACCCTGGTCTGTGCTACTGAATAGGCCTAAACTACTGCTACTATGGGTGACACTGTTGTTGATGCTGTGGTCCCCTACAAGGTGTTCGCTGCTGATGCACCAGTCGTCGGGGTGTGGTGAAAGTGGATCCCCTCTGGAAGCCACGATATCCCGGCGTATGTCTCACTAGTGTTTGGTGCTGCTGTGTCCCAAATGGAACCTTCCCTACTGGTCTCGCTGGAGTCCTGGTTTGACCCCCACTAATAAGCTCGTCCTTTGCTACGAGGGCCTTCTGGATGGCATCGTGCAAGGTTTGAGGCATCAAAATCCCAACCTTTGCATGCAGGCTTCCATTCAGGCCAAACACGAACCAATTGAACTTAAGTTTCTTTGTGTTAAGGTGCGGAGCATACCAGAGTAGCTCCATAAAACGTGCCTCATACTCGGGCACCATACGACCTCCTTGTCATAAGGCGTTGAACTCATTGAGATGACGCTCAATGAATTCCTTAGAAAGGTACCTCTCTCGGAACCGTTCCTCGAACAATTCCCATGACATGTCTTCGATGGCCATGTTTAGCTATGGCAGGAGCGTCTTCCACCATAAAAGAGCACTTCCCTTTGGTTAAAATATTTCCATGCATACCTTCATGTTGGACGTATAATCAGGAAGTGAGAAGCACATTGCCATGTTCTCCAATCATGCCTCGGCAGCTACGTCATCCGGGGCACCAAAGAACTCAGGAAATTTGACTTTCTCAAGTTCACGATGAATGCTACCAGTAATGGCCGGTGCACGCAGCGGAACCTCAGCGGGTGTCGGCGCCCTAGCCTCATCTCTGTCCAAACGGATGATCAATGCCTCAGACATGCGCTGAAAATATCTCATCATCCCGACAGCATCACCAACTGCTATCTGCTCATATCTGAGAACCTGCTCCTCTCCCTGGGGGTTAAACCCCTCAGGTGTGGATGCTACTGGAGGCGTTGTGCCCCCTCCCCTAGCACCCCATCGTCTGCCTACATGACATCCTCTAACCATGATTACCTGCACGCACACAATCAAATCGATCATCAACAGTATAATTAAATCATGTCAACAAAAACTGTAGCGATCCCAAGTCGCGGGTCAAACCCGCTTTGATACCATATGTAATGAACCCCCTCGTTACGACGACAAACTTCTTATAACAAGTGAATTTTTTTTTTTTTGTGTGTGTGTGCACGTGTGTACAAGGATAATAAATACATTTGATTCTACATCACCATACGACAACAAACATGACACATGCAATGCGATGACAACATAGAGATCTAAGACGCACAAAAGCCTCTGGAAGAAAGAACGATAATCAACAGACAATAATAAGACTGACTACCCCTCCATCCTACCCTGCAATGGTTAGGACCTCCAAGACACATAAGCAATGCTCAAGCCCAGGTTCCCATCGATTTTAACCATTTAAGGTCTCAGGGATGGTGACTGTTCTGAGGAACATGGATGTGTCTAAGTCCTGCCCGACACAACAGATCAAGCAATGAAATGATTTCAACCAAGTACAACAATAACTAATGAACAACCAACAACTCTATGGAAGGTACAAGACAAAAGGACTCAGACAACAACCCATCAATATTAAGACAAGGCATTGTCTATGGCTCAACTGTGATTAATTACAGACCAATTACTCCATTTAATTTTCATTAATCGACAAGTACCTTAAACATAAGGTGAAACTAGTTAATCTCAATTCCCCATTTATTAAGTCATAAAATCTTAGTGTACTTGGTTCAAGGACATTACAGTTGTATGCTATCACTAACAATAAATATGATAATAGCATTACCATGAAATGATACCCATAGTTCCTTTTATATCACAATGACTTGCATCAATAACAATCACATTACCTTTTATGTGTCAACCATAATAAATGAACTGCGATATCATTACCATAAATGATGACCATATTAACATGTACATTCCCATGAATATTAGCATTAACATGAAACATACACTACATTACATTACCTCACATTAACATTCCATTACATCACAATACCGTACATTAACATTCATTTCCTTACATTAACATTATTTAAAACATTGACTAAATTAAGTAGCTTCCTATTGTTAAATACTAACTAAATAAGTAATTGTTGTTAATGAAATGTTAACTAAAATAAGGTAGATTGCCTTTATGAAAATGATGTAGATTGTTGTTTTTAGATAATAACAAAAATGAACTAGTATGTTGTATGAAATGTTAACTAAATAAGTAAATTGCTTGAATAAAATAAAGCAGATTGTTGTTATTAATGCTTAACGAAAATGAAGTAGTTTGTTGTGTGAAATGTTAACTAAATAAAGTAAATGCTATTGCTATTGTTGCTAATATTAAATAGCCTCAACCTGTCAACAATTTCTGAGTTTAACCACATCTCCATCTCCTGGCCATTTACATTTAAGGAAGCATTAACTAAGATAAAGTAGAGGCTACTATTCAATAATTAATAAAGCTATAACACGGTATTTAATAATGAGACAAATTCTAACAAAATCCTATCAGATATTGTATTACTAACAATACTAATTACGACATAGTAGGAAAAGTCATGGAGACATTATTAACTTGATACATTCCAACAAGTGACTAACTTACCTCGAGGTACCAAGGTGACAGTTGTCTACGGACATTAAGGAATCGACTGGAAGGGTGAAGGCCATAAAGCTAAAGGTGAGATTCGCTGTTTAAATACTAGCGATGGATTTCTAAGTGAACATACCCACGAAGAGAAACACAGACAAGGAATAATAATAAGGGTAAAATGTGGCTGTAAAATGTAGGCAAAGATTAATTAAAATGGGTAAACGTGGTTGTAACACGTAGGCAAAGATTAATTAAAATGGGTAAAACGTGGCTGTAACACGCAGGCAAGAAAAAAAGAGGGTAAAACGTTTTTGTAACACGCAGGCAAGGAAAAAAAGGTAAAACGTTGTTGTAACACATAGGCAAGGAGTAAATAAAAATAGAAAAACCTATACAATTTCTTACCCCGCCCATCCAGAATGTGATAACGGTGTGGCAGAGTGCGGTGTGAGTGATTTTGATACGGACTTCCATAGACTGGGGAGGATCCACCGGCACCTCCTCTATAACAAGTGGCTGCTTCGTCCCCCATGCTATTGCGGCTCCACAAGTGAGGTCTTTACCAGCTGTTTTCAGAGGTAGTACGCACCCTTCGTTAGTGCAGCTCGTGCCTACCTTTTGGATCCCCTCGCTGAGAATTCTAGCAATTTCTATGGATCAACAACAACTGAGACTACCAATGCAGATAAGAACACTGAGTACTAACAGGCTATAATATATGCGCGAACGGGAATATCAACATCATTTATAATGAAACCGGAGCTTCTTCATCCATGCGAGTCCAAAGATGATAGAACCCTTGGCCCAATGGCATTTCATGCTATTAAATAATAAACAAACTACCATCTTTGGACTTGTTTCTCTCAAAATTATGTATGGGTGTGGGAAAGAAAAAGTTAAAATTATTAAAAAGTCCTGATCTGCCAGACCCTTCACTTCACGACTACAGACATAAACTCATGGTTTTGGATCATCATGGAAAATCTTATAGGTAATCAAAGGCAGGCGCTATCCTAAAAACAAAATTTACATTGTAACAGATGGTTGTAGCAAGTTTTCCAAGGTTTTGAAAGGTCAAGAGTGTCACCATAATCGACTAACTCTGGCATTGGTTAAGGAATAAATGCAGTAAAACTTAAGCAGGCTGAAAATGAATGGCTCTAAGGGAAGAATTTAATGGAACACGTCCACTAATTGACCGCACCAACATCAAAGAATTACAAATGCATTACAGTCAAATTTTAAATAGAATTACCTTGCTTAAATTACATTACATAATTCCTAACTTAAGGATTTCATTGCAGAAAATTTTGGTACAAAAATTCTAAATAAGATGCATTTCAAACATGCAACTCCAGTCAAAATTTCAGACATATATCCTCAAGAATCGACTCGGATAATGAAAGTCCGTCACAAAATTGACCAGGGTAGAGGATCAGATCTCCTGTGCAAGGGACCAATTACATTCACAAGTAAAACACCTATAAATCTAATCATACAACCTACACAATCTATCAATTAACCGAAGGGTGTACCTTTGCCTGTTTGCCTTCTCCAAGTGTCATCTGCGCGCTCCGTGCAATCTTGCTCGCCGACTTTCAAGACCTCACCGGTACCTCCCAGCCAACGCTAGGGGTACTCTTCTTTCCCCTTATCCCCCCGAGCCACAAAGGGGCCACACACTATCCAAATGGTACATCTAGCTCCCAACTCGCCTCGCAAGGCTGAGCTACCACTCCTATCTGAGCTAGGAAATCCCAACTCCCCACAAGTAATCAGTCAAGTCACAATTGTGGCAACGTAACATTACGCTAACAACCGATCCCCTCCTTCCTCTTCCTTCCTCTCCTTTATAGAGTTTTAGAACTTCAAAACTTTCCCTAAATCTCTTTTAATTTAAGTTTTAATGAAAATCTTCTAAAAAATCTTTATCGTACAAGTGTCATTCATCCCCCACTTTCCTCCAAAATTTATTTTCTTTAATTTATTAATTGTCTCATTTCCCTCACCCACCTAGAGTTGCTCCTAAATTTACTCCTAGTTGCTTCTAGATTCCCTTACAGGTTTAAATACTTTCCCTAAAATGAAGTTGCGAATTTAGTTTAATTTAGAAGGTTCTTAATTGTAGATTCTTTACTATGTTGACCTCGCTTTTTACCATAAATTCCATTCTTTCCTTTATTATGTTTCCTCCATTCCTTAGTTTCCTAATTTTTATTATACCCTTCTTTCCCCTTTTATTAGAGCCAAAATGGCAGTTGCGCTATTTACTCTTTTCCTTTTATTATTAAATTAATATCTTTTTACACTTTCACAAGTTAAATAATTTATTTCTTCTTTACAATTTTAAATCCACTGATTTTAATTAAATTCTTACTCTCTTCATTTTACCCCAAAATTTTTATGAAGACTAAAACTATTACTTAAGTGGTTTTTAGTTTAAATTTTTATTTTTATTTTTATAGGGTCTTTTTCTTAAGGTTAGACAAAATTTTACCCGAGAGAAGCTTTAGACTTAGGACTTAGATTCTAAACTAGGTGACATTTATTTAGGGAAGTTGTTTAAGAATTTCTTAATGTGTTAAAGTCTTAGGGCCATATAGGTTTGTTCCTTCATCAATATCAACACAGCGTTCCCTTCAAGATGCACCACATGCTCCAAGGGTGCCACTCGCCTCGTTTGTTTCTTTTGCGAGACATGCCCTTCAGGATGCACCACGTGATCCAAGGGTGCCACTCACTTCTTGACTGATTGGTAGACATCAATAACCCCTGGAGTCAACACTCCACCAGGTGAACTTGTGGGAGACTAAGGGATTCTAAGGAATAATCCCCCTGCCTTATTGTGCGCCCCTTAGAATCATCATGAGCGACTGTCGTAGTCTGCCCTCATGGCATCGTGGATCCTCTCGAACTAGGTAATCGTTAACCTATAGTTCGAGCCATGGCAGGAGTGCTAGTAGGTTGTGGCAGGGCTGTTGTCCACACCTCTCCTTCAACCTCTTTGGTAATCATGTGTGGCCCCTTTACTCCATATGTGAGTTTGGTCGGCAAGATATCGTCAGCCTGCATCATCAACAATCATGTTAGAACATGTCCACATCATATCATCAAATCAAATATACTGAAATCACAGTAAAACAATCAAACCCCAATAGCACACTCCCTGACTTGATCTGAAGTCCAAGGGGTTCCATCAATGCCTCAACATCCTCAAGGTCCAAAACCCTACACACTCAGTAAAACTGAGTCAATAGCACCTGTCTATGTCACTGCAGTAAAACATCATGTCATCTATCATAATGCATCATAATCAAGGACAAAAGTTTTAATATCATAATAGTCCAGATCACTTGTGATCAAATGTCCTCAAAGAATAAGTTTTCTCAGTGCACCAGAGTGGGATGTTACATGCATGCTTTCCTCAACAAATTTGTGAAGTGAATACCCTCTATGATTTCACCTTCCCTCAACATTTGAAGTGATATCTTGAATATGTGTTAACCTTAAGTGAACTGAGTTTTCACCACCGTCTCCGCATTGTTCACAATCTTTTACCTCTGTGATTTGGAACCCTTCTCCCATAATTTGTGCCCTCCTAATGTTTTAGTCTCTGATTTATCTTTGTGTGGAAAATAAAATGTCGCCCAACTTGAGCTCCCTCCTGGCGTTCATTTTCTTTATTTTTTTCCTCTACGTTTGCTAGCATTTTCGCCCAGTACAGTGAGAGATTCACATGGTGAATTCTGTTGTCTCTCCTCCGCAACTTTGGTTGATGAACTATGCATTTAACATTTCTCCCAACATGAAGTGCCCTTGCATTTTAACATTCACTCAATGTTTTTGTTGTCTTAACACTCAACAATTGCACTTAACCCTCAACGTTTTTATGCACCTATCACTTAGCAAAATTATTGTATTAAACACTCAACGATTATGCACTTATCCCTCAACGTGTTTGTTGTCTTAAACACTCAACGATTATGCACTTATCCCTCAACGTGTTTGTTGTTTTGACCCTTAACATTTTTATGCACTTATCATTCAACGAAATTACTATTTGACACTTAGCGATTTCTCCTTTTACACTCATTGTTTTTTTTCTTGTACTTCTCTCTGTGTTTTTCCCTTCCTTTATTATCTTTGTTTGGCTAGACTATACGTGAGAAGTGTAGGGAATGACAGTCACGCTCTTTCATTGTACAATGACGGTTCATTTCTAGCAGAGACTATTTTTTCTTAAAATTTTGATTTTCTTCTTAAAATCATATTTCATCATAGACTTGTTAGAATGTTGCATTCCCTCCCTAAAGTTTCTGACTCCCTTTCCATTAAATTGAGGTTGAGATTACGGATTACAGTGCCATTAACGGAGTAATAACCAAGGACTGGTTCTTCAACTGTTTCGAACATGCTCATGTTTTTAAAACGTATATCTAGCTATTTAATGAATATCTCAAGGTGGCTGACTTTAATGGGAGATATCATTGCAATGACCTTTCTAAAGGATACAACTTAACGGTTATGCAATTTTATTTTATTATTAATTTCTTGATATTGTGGTTCTATAGCTTGCGCACAATTGCACTTGTACACCCAACTACTTGTTCCCAAGTAGATATGGAATTGTCTCATCTAGCACGATGTTTAGAAGGATGTTGGGGCTAAGGATCCTTTTACAATGTGCAAGGATTTCCTTACTATGCACCTTTATCGCCCACCTTTCCCACTCTCAAGGTTTTGATGCTAGTAACATGTGTACAAGGTTGGATGTGTTATTGTAGTCGGTCTAGTGCTATAATTTTCATAAACGGTAGTTGCTTCGATCAATGGATATGTGTTATCATAGATGGGTAATTGGTGGAATTCTTCGCAGAAGGTATTTGTGTAAGTTATTGATTTGTATCATTTGTAGTTGGGCCTTTGGTAGAATGTTTCTCAGGTGGCCCTTGCATCCTTTAAATCGATGTATGTTGTTGTGGTAGAATTATTGCGCTATGATATGTATAGATAATTCAATTGATAATTATATTGCACCATGGTTAGTGTTGACTTACAAATGTTAAGTAATTATAATCTGTTGAACCACTAAAATAGGTTTATTATATTTGCACCATTAAATGAGTTGACGTACGATCCTTAAGTGATGAGATATCTTTATTAAATAACTAATGATTACTCTTGCGTTGTAACTTTAATGTGATGTAGGACTGAATTTATGTGAGTATATTTTCTTGTGCCTTGATTAAAAGTAATAATTACTCTTATGCCTATAATTATGTTGACACATGATTGTCTAGAATTCTTTTTACTCTTGCGCATCTGTATAAGGTTGATTTTGGATTTCTTTAGAAATCAATCTACTCTTGCTCCACTAAAATGTTATTGAATAAAGGATTGATCGATGATTTCCTTTGTGCAATAGGTTAGGTTGATGTTAAGTAATTAGATTGCTTGCGCTATGGACTAATGATGATGCATAAATGATTATGCTTTTAGATTAATTCCGCGCATTGTAATGATGTTAATGTATGATTTCCTACGTGATTAGATTATTTACACACATTGAAATAATGATGATTATTGTTGAGTTCAATGATTGGTTATTCGCGTGCCTTGAAGTAAAGTAGATGTCTTCTTTGCGCCTTGAAAATAAATTAAAGTTGATTGCACTTGCGCCCTTAGAATAATGTTGTCGTATGATCAATTTATTAATTAAGTTCTCTTGCGCCATGGAATTTATGTTACATGTGATGGTTTGTTAGAATGTTATTGTCCCATTGATTATCGTTGATGTTGTTGATTTAGCATAGTTGGCTTTGGACTTGATTGTGTTAGTGGTATGTAGACACCTCCTTGTTCCTTAGAACAGTCGCCAGCCCTGAGACCTTAAATGGTCAAAATCAATTGGATCCTGGGCTTGAGTGTTGCTTATGTGTCCTGGAGGTCCTAACCTTGCAGGGTAGGTTGGGCACGTAGTCATTTTAATATTCATTATCTGGTTGATCATTGTTTATAGACTGTTTCAAGATGATTGTGATGTGCTAAGTGACGACGTTATTTATGTTTATGTGTCACTATCCTTTTTGTTGATGCGTTGAATGTGTCATTATTGATTTCAATGATGAGTAGTTGATAATTCTCTTACTTATGATGTCATTAATTTTTCATTTCTATGATTTGTATTGTTGACGTTAATTTCCTAATGTAAAAAAAAAATTTCATCTTTTATGCTTCGCTTTCCTAGTCATAATGGAGGGGACGTTACAGGGAATGTGGGCATCCAAAATATTTTGTTGTGTTGATGAATTTCATAGTCTTTGTCTTTGCGGATACTTTCATAACCGAGCATTCTAGGGATTTGTAGGAAGTGTCCACCTCATCTATCGGTAGAGGTATGAGTTTGCTCCCTTTCTCTTTCTGTGTGACAAGGCCCAACCAAATCACACGACTAGAAAGTGGGTACAATGCCAACTGCGACACAAGATCTAGTTACGATGTTGGGATCAATGCAATTGAATACTAACAGTAAAATATTATGGAATGCCCACCAACAAAAATATTAATATTTGTAAAATAGTTTCATGCTAAGTGCCAAATATAATTAGAATTTACATTTTGTACTCCCTTGTCATGCATCGATTGTTCTCTTGAGTAAGAATTCATAAATTAAAAAAACAAATCATGAAAGAGTCACATATTCTAACTACCTTAACTCCACAACAAAACACTATATATAAATCTTAATCATAACTCACTGAATATGAATCAAAACAAACAGTCACAAATTCCGAAAACAGTTTCGTTGATAATAACATCGTTAAAACAGAATATCCAATAAGAATATCGTTGATGGTGGGATGCTTAGCATTTTATGTCATAAGAAAAGATAAAAATCATATTTTATTTGATTATTGACTTTCTATGCATCCAAATTTAGTGAATATATAATCAATATTATATTCATTCAATGTAAAACTAAACCATGCCATGTCTATATTTATATGCTACCAATTGGATAAAAGGAAAGAGGATCCACAGGGGACTTCTACACTGATAGATGATATACATCAAACATGGGCAATTGTTGTGAATCTCACGCATGTGAATGTAGTTGTCAAAATTAATTTTCCACCAGATAGGATTAGTAGGCATGTCACTTTATTTGGCATTTAAGGCACACACCCATCAATTGAGACAATTGTT
>ML793708.1:328133-354958 GCA_009831015.1 Picea engelmannii
ATAGTTATGTTTTAATTTTAATTGTTGTTTATGTTTTTTGGTTTTGGTATTTTTTTGTGGTTGATTATGTAGTTTATATGGTTTGTCTTTGCCTTTTCAATATTAATTTAATTATGTTATCATCTTCTCTAATTGATATTTGTTGTCTTTATCATGGATCTAATTTTGAATTTGAAATATTGACATGAAGAATGGATACTATGGATCTTCTGAATAACTCTAAAAGCTATTCCCACCACATAAATCTCAAAGTACAAATTGTGACTTTGTGGGGAAGGGAAGTCTTTGATGAAATCTAGATTCTAGAGAAATTAAAGGTTAAAATGCAAAGAAGAGTAGTTGGCTTAAAATTTCTAAAAAATGTAGAGACAACAATGTATTACTTAGGTTCGCGATCATTAACCATCGTGTGGGGAATATATGAAGCAACATGGAATTTGATAGACTTGGGATGGCCCTTGTGCACGGTGAAATCAAGAAAATTAGGTCTATTCTTGACCATGTGTCATGAAACACATTGTATTTGTGTTTAAAATTGGCTCAGATAATTCATTTTTACCTGTGGTTAGTTATTGACTCTAGTGTAGCCTTGAAAGATGATAAGGAGGGGCATACAACACATAACACACAAGAGAATAAGCTAAAATGATTGTTGAATAAGCAAAATGTGGATATAGAGAGAAAGGGTGAAAGGAAAGTTGTTAAGTTATCATCTTGTGAATTGGGGGACACATAATCGAGCGTTTTAAAGAAGTTTTTGAAATTTGCATTGGCCCCCAATTTCTTCCTAGTTGATATCATTATTTGCAACATAAAAGATATCATTTAGTCCCTAGCTGATGAGGACAAGGAGAGTATTAGGTAGGACTTCACAATGATCTTGAGAAGAGTGAAGCCTCCAAGGAGCAATATAAGCAAGGAAGAACATGAGGCACTTAAGAACCTTAGAAGCAAGGCAAGCTTCATGATCTTGAAAGGTGACAAAGGTGGAGCTACTATGATTATGAACCATGAGGATTACAAAGTGAAAATGATTGAGCACCTCAAATTGAGTGGTAGGCACAAGGAGTTGATAGGTAACCCAATATCAAGAATAACAAGGGGTGTAAAAAAGCTTATAAAAGGATCCAACATGGATGAAAGACCCAAAAATCTATTTCTTCCTAGCTATTAGATAACGTCAAGGATTTATGGTTTGTTAAAAATCCATAAAGACAAAATTCCACTAACAACAATTGTCAACATAATCAGTTCCCCTACTTATGAACTAGTGAAATACGTGGCAAAGATTCTGGGTCCCTTGGTAGGAAATACTGATTCATTCATAAAAGATTCTAGTGAATTTGTGAGGATTATTAAGAATAAGAAAATAGGGCTGGATGATATCCTTATCAGTTTTGACATTGTTCTCTATTCACAAAGATACCCCTCAATGAAGCAATGCTTATTGCCAATGAGGTTATAGACCCTGAAACAACAAAGTGGCATAAGTATGCCTCCAATCAATATTTTTTATCATTCAAGGAGAATTCTATGAGAAAATCAATGGTGTAGTGACGTGGTTCCCTCTTTGACGCAAACGTGCCACCGACATGTCTGCTCCCACCAGGACCGTCTTTTCCCTAGGCCCGGAAAGCTAAATTACTTCTTCAAATCCCTTATCGGGACTCTTCTACACCCACAGGTCTCCCCTGACAATCTCCCTTTGTCCTATCGGGAAATTGGACTTCGCGTATTCGCGAGTCTTGAACTCCCAGATTTGGGTCTCCCAAATCCTCAAAACTCGATGAAAGTTCCTCAACATTTTCCTTTGCTCTTATCGGGAATTTTCCTGATCAGGAAATCGACACTTGTGAGGTCGTGTATCACTTACCTCACGAATCCCTGATTTTCGATCGGCGATGATACTCTCTTCTCCCCTTAGCTCCCTCCGGCTAACTCTTTCGCATGTGACCTGCTGGTCCACAAGACCACAGTCCTTCCCCTATCGGAATTTCAAACTTCATGGAATTGAAATGCATAGAACTTACGCCCTTGGAATTCCCGATTCTCCGATTTTCGATGCCACCTGGCATTGAATCCAGTGAGGGTTGACCCTTTGACACCTGTCCTCTACTATGGCACCTATGGCCCACGCTCCAGTGGTGATCGGGAAATTGCGTTTCAGAATTTTGTGATTTCTGTTGCACAAATTCACAGACCCTTCCAAGTCCCGAACTCCGATATGCGATGACACCTGTCCTCCACTGAACGCTATGAATGTGGGACCGTCACGTTTCGGGATTTTGTGACTTCTCCTATCGTGATTTTCTCATCACTGAGAATCCCGAAATGCCGAACCCCCGACTCCTGTTGATCCTCAGACACGTGTCCCTCAAATCAACGGCTCCGACCGTGTCGGGAAATCGCGGATCGCGATTTCGTTGTGCAAGAGTTTCACGACTCCGGAAATCTCGATATCCCGAAATTCGATTCTCTGGGATCTCTCGCCATTTGTCCCTACTATGATCAATGGCTCTGATCCTATCGGGAAATCGCGGATCACGATTTCAACATGCACAAGACTCTTGTCTCCGGAAATCCCAATACTCCAAACGTCGACTCGTCCAGATCTCCTGCCACGCATCCTGCCAAGATCAATGGTTGAGATCCTTTCTCGGGATTTCGGGACTTTCAAGGTCTCGATTCTCAGCCTTATGAAAACCCGATGACGCCAATATCCTGATGTCTCCTCCGAGTTCTTCCTCTGCTCCTTTGGGCTTAAACCCTGCACAATGTTCCTAAGATCTAACGGCTGATGAGACTTCACTGCTTTCTTCTGCGAATCCTAACTGTCAATTTCTCTCCCTTGAGGATTTCTTGAGAGGCTAAATGTCCCTTCTTAGAACTTGTCCTCTGGTACCTGCACTTGCATCTCTTGCTCAAACCTTCCTCAGCACAACTCTTGTGCTCTCCTTTAGCAATATCATGAAGGTGCTATACCTCCTGAGCTTTTCCCACTCTGATTCTTTCAGAGGGACTTGCGTGCACTCCTTGCGGCAACCCTGTAAACACTTCAAGTGTTCAGACATCTTCGACTCTGCACAACTCCTGCAGCAGCAGTCTTCGATCTCCTTTGCTCAGATTAACAACTGAGACTTCTTCTTCAACCTGCGCACTCCTTACACAGCCTCAACAACTCACTTCCACTTCTAGGTGAATGAGAACAAAAGTTAAACTACTGAGCCTTCATCAACGCACTCCTTGCAGATGAATTCAACTGCACACCTTGCAGGAATCTCCTGGCTCAGATTGAGAAATAATTGAACCTCACTCTCTCTCCCTTTCAAACTTCAGGTTGAAACATGAAATCACATGCACAGCATATACAAAGCAAATGCATAACAAGAAAACAAACACTCCTGAGCATAACATCACTACAAGAAGAAAACAACACAAACCATGAGTTTGAATCAAAGCTTCCTTCTATTAATTCAAATGCCTATACATGGGTGTTCTTCATACAATATTCTCTGCTTGCTCTGCTCTTCTCTTGAATGCTTGATAATGTTACAATGATACAATGAGGGTGTTTATATCTGTTTTCCCTCTCAGACTCTAACTATCAAATCTAGAGTTAAACATCCTATCTACCAGCATTAAATCTATTAAATGTCGACTATCTACCAAAGGATGAGAGCTTAAGGCTCAAGGTCCAATACAATATACAAAAGGCACTTTTCATAAATGCATCATTTATACATTGGCGCATCATCTTGTATGAAAATTCAAACAGTTTTGGCTCGACTTGTCCAGCTGTTCATTGTCTTCCATGCTGGCTCTCCTGTCATGGGCGATGCTCCTGCATCATACTCCTCGGATTGAAAACTTTCATGGGCTTCTGTCCATGAGCTCCTGTACGGTCTGTCCATGCTTTTGAATCTTTCCTTCAGTCTCCTAGCTGGCATCTTCCACTGGATGGCCCTTCCATTTGACCAGATACTCAAAGTATTGCTTCCGCCTGGTCTTTTTGCTCACCCTCTTATCGAGTATATGCTCCATCTGTGGCTTTTCTGCAATCGGCATCTGTTTCTGCCACCAGATTTCTGGCTATTCATTAGTCCCAACTCCTGCTTCCTCAACCTTATATGGATATAAGTCTGAGACATTGAATGTCGGAGATATTTCGATCTCATCTGACAACTCAATTTCATAAGCATTTTCTCCCAATTTCTTTAGGACTCTGCATGGCCCAATTTTCTTCATTTTCAGCTTATTGTATGTTCCTCTTAGGAACCTTTCCTTCCTCAGATGTGCCAGAACTAGATCACCAACTTCAAACTGAAGTTGTCTCCGATGCTGATCTGCTCTGCGCTTATATTCCTGGTTTGATTCCGGCAATCGCTGCTTCACCCTGCTGTGAAGTTCTTCCATCACCTCTACAAATTCTTTAGCGCTTGCACTCTTGGTCATTATCTGCTTCGAATCCCTCAGTTCAGATACTCCTCTTGGCTGCCTGCCATATACAATCTCAAATGGACTTTTTCCTATCCTCCTGTTCACTGAGTCATTGTATGCAAACTCTGCTTGTGGCAACACATTATCCCAACTGCTATGGTGCTCTGTCACCAAGATTCTTAGCAAATCTCCCAGACTTCTATTTACCACCTCTGTTTGCCCATCCATCTGAGGACGATAGGTAGAACTAAACATCAAGTTATTCCCCATCTTCTTCCAGAGTGTCCTCCAGAAATGTCCAATGAATTTCGTATCCCTATCCGATACTATGCTTCTGGGTAAACCACGAAGTCTAACGATCTCCTTGAAAAACAAATTTGCGATATGAGTCGCATCGTTGGTCTTCTATCATGGAATAAAATGTGCCATTTTAGAAAACCTGTCAACTACCACAAAGATCGATTCATGTCCTCTTTGCATCCTAGGCAATCCCAATACAAAATCCATGCTGATTTCATCCCACAGCCTCTCGGGTATGGGTAATGATTGATAGAATTCCACACTCTGCTTCATGCCCTTCGAATGCTGGAAAATTCTACATCTATCAACAAACTTCTTGACTTCCGACCACATCCCTGGCCAAAAGTATGCTTCTCTCAGCTTTGCAAATGTCTTATCGTGGCCAAAATGCCCTGCCAATCCTCCGCTGTGCTTCTCCTTTAGCAGATTCTCCCTCATGGAGCAATTCGGAATACACAACTGGTTGCCCCTGAACAACAGTCCATTTTGGATCATGTAATCCATCCATGGGCTTCTGTCTCTGAGAAATGGGTTCTCAATTGCTTCATATGCCTCTGCAAAATCTGCGTCACCTGCATACATGTCCTTAAGATTTTCAAAACCCAATGTTTTGACTTGGAACTCTTGCAGCAACAAACACTTCCTGCTCAAAGCATCAACCACTTTGTTAGTAGTACCTGAAATGTGTTTAATTACAAATGTAAAATTCTGCATATACTCTACCCATTTAGCATGTTTCTGATTCAACTTCTCCTGTTGAGTCACAAATTGCAATGCATGATTATCACTATACAGAACAAATTCTTTCTGGATTAAATAATGCCTCCACTTCTTCAGCGCTTGTATGATAGCATAAAATTCTTTATCATATGTGGAGTACTTTACTTTTGCATCATCCAGCTTCTCACTGAAATATGAAATTGGTCTATCCTCCTGACTCAAGACTACTCCTATGGCAAAGCCACTTGCGTCACATTTCACCTGGAACACTTTCGTAAAATCCAGGAACACCAAAACCGGTTGTTCTGTGATCTTCCGCCTCAACAGATTGAAGCTCTTCTCTGCCTCTTCAGTCCAATGAAAATATTTATGTCTTTTCTTGACAGTATCCATCATTGCTGCACTAATTCCACTGAAATTCCTGATGAATTTTTGGTAGAAACTAGCCAGTCCATGAAAACTTCTCACCTCGAAAATATTTCTCGGTGATGGCCAATTTTTAATTACATCCAATTTACTTGGATCCATCTTCAATTCATTTGTCGATATGACAAATCCCAAGTAAATGATCTCTGTCTTCATAAATGAAGATTTCCTCATGTTGATCAACAACTTCTCTTGTTGTAGCTTCCTCATTACTGCAGCGAAATGCTTCAGATGTTCTTCTTTTGTTTTGCTGAAAATTAAAATGTCATCTAGATAAACAATGACAAACTTACCAATGAATTCCTTCAACACTTCATTCATCAGCCTCATGAAAGTACTAGGTGCATTCATCAAGCCAAACAACATGACTAGCCATTCGTACAACCCTTCATTTGTCTTGAAGGTTGTCTTCCACTCAACACCTTCTCTCATGCAAATTTGATGATATCCGCTTTTCAAATCAACCTTTGAAAAAAGTTTGTCTCCACTTAAACAGTCCATCAAGTCATCCATCCATGGCAATGGAAACTTGTACCTGATGGTTATCTTGTTAATGGCTCTGGAATCAGTGCACATTCTCCAACCTCCATCTTTCTTTGGGCTCAGTACCATTGGAATGGCACACAGACCTAAACTTTCCCTGATCAGTCCTTTATCCAATAGTTCCTGCACCTGCCTTTTGACTTCTTCATTCTCCTGCGGCGTCAACCTGTATGCAGCTTTGTTTGGAAAACTGGCCCCTAGTATGAGGTCTATATGATGACTCACACTCCTCACTGGTGGAAACGAATGAGGTAATGCGTCTACCACAATATCAGTGAACTCTTCCAGTAGTTCCTGAATCTCTTCCGGCAAATCATCCACTCTTGTGCTGGTCAAAACAACTTTTGGTTTCCTGACCACAAAGAATTGTGGATCTTCCATCTTCTTTACTTCCGCCAGAAGTTTGTTCCCACTCATGAGAAGTACAGTATTTCTCAGCTCGGGTTTTACTTCTTTTTCTTTAATTGGAAGTAACATATGTGTTCTCCCATTCTTCTCCAAAGTATACATATTCATTTTCCCATCATGAACTATGTTTCTGTCATATTGCCATGGTCTGCCTAGCAATAAATGACATACATCCATAGGAATAACATCATAGAGTATTTTATCATTATATCCTTCTATATTGATGTCAACTAAGAACTGTTTGGTGACACTTACCTGATGTCCCTTCTATAGCCATGAAACTTTGTATGGACTTGGATGATCAGTCATCTCCAACTCCAGTTTCTCCACAATCTCGATTGAAACGAGATTGTCTGTGCTTCCACTGTCCAAAATAACCTTGCATTTCCTATCTTTGGTCTTGCATGTGGTTCTGAAAAGTCTATTTCTTTGAGCTATGTCCTCCACCTCCTTCTCGGGTGTTAAGAGAACCTTACGCATCATCAGCGACCTTCCGTCTTCTGCATCTTTTGCCTCAGCATTTCACCTCTGTGCCTCGGCGATGTGAGCTTCTCCTCTGTCCTTTTTCCTATCTGGACAGTCAACTGCCTTGTATCCATTCTTTCCACACATGAAACATGTGATGACTCCACCTCTGCCTCTTTCTCTACCTCTGGTACGAGGAAGTGTGCTATTATCAGCATATCCTCCGCTCTGTTCTGTCTATTGCCTTCATTGTTCAGCGTGTTGGGCTTGCTATGAACTTACACCTCTTTTTGTCCTAGTTCGAGGCTTTTTCCAGTCACCCTTGGATTTCTGGAACCTATCTTGGGCAACTGACTTACCTTTTGGTTGGATCCTACCTCGGCCTCATTGTGCTGGCTTATGGCTTATCTTTTCTTCATCTTTCAACACCATCTGATACGCATCCTCCACCGTTCTGATGGTTGTCATACTCATCTCATCCTGGATATCGTATCTCAAGCCATTCATATACCTGGAAACTTTTTCATCATCACTCTCTCGATGACTTGCTCTGATATTGAGCTTGTAGAATTCCTCAGTGTACTCCTTCACTGTCATCAACTTCTATCTCAGGTTCTACATCCTCCTAAACAGTATGATTCGATAATCCCTTGGGATGAACTTTGCCTTCATCTTCGCAATCATTCAATCCCAAATTTTGATCTTTTGCTTGCTTTTGGAACGTCTATTTACTTGAAGCTCGTCCCACCATAATGCTGCGTGTCCCTTCAATCATGTGACAGCATGTCTAACCTTCTTATCTTCTTTGATATCCTCATAATCAAAGTAGGTGTCAAGATCTCTAATCCAGTCTAGTAGCTCTTCTACATCCAGATTCCCTTCATAAGCTAGAATGTCCATCTTTTCTTTTGAACTCATCCGGGCGATAGCCTTAATTAATCGTTCGTTGGATGCATCTTCGGCTGCAACTTCTCCTTGTGGTTCGGCTTCAACTTCACCTTCGGAGTCGTTCAGATCTCTAGCACTGGCTGTGCATCTCTGCGTTGCTTCCATATCTTCTAATCTCGCTCAGAGATCACGTATCTGCCTTTCCATTTCTGTATTCTGTACTTGTCTTTCCCTCCTCGACGACATGGTGAAATCTTCTTTTCTTCTCTGCTACTGAAAGAAAAGAGATTTTGAAGGCTCTGATACCACCTTGATGTGTATCAGAGTGCTTTCCTCTTCTTCACTCCTCTTGCCTGAAATATATAGAGAATAAATCCACTCTAATACCACTCTGATGCAAACAAACCACCGGCATGTCCGCTCCCACCAGGACCTTCTTTTTCCTACGCCCGAAGAGCTAAATTGCTTCTTCAAATCCCTTATCGGGACTCTTCTACACCCACAGGGCTCCCTTGACGATCTCCCTTTGTCCTATCGAGAAATCAGACTTCGCGTATTTGCGAGTCTTGAACTCCCAGATTCGGGTCTCCCAAATCCCCGATACCCGATGAAAGTTCCTCAACGTTTTCCTTTGCTCTTATCAAGAATTTTCCCGATCGAGAAATCGGCACTTGTGAGGTCATGTATCACTTACCTCGCAAATCCCCGATTTCTGATCAACGATGATACTCTCTACTCCCCTTAGCTCCCTCTGGCTAACTTTTTCGCATGTGACCTGCTGGTCCACAAGACCACAGTCCTTCCCCTATCAGAATTTCGAACTTTGCAGAATTGAAATGCGTAGAACTTATGCCCTTGGAATTCCCGATTCTCCGATTTCTGATGTCATTTGGCGTTGAATCCAGTGAGGGTTGACCCTTTGACACTTGTCCTCTACTATGGCGCCTATGGCCCACGCTCCAGTGGTGATTGGGAAATCGCGTTTCGAAATTTCGCGATTTCTGTTGCACAAATTCACAGACCCTTCCAAGTCCCGAACTCCGATATGCGATGACATCTATCCTCCACTGAACGCTATGAATATGGGACCGTCGCGTTTCGGGATTTCACAACTTCTCTTGTCGTGAGTTTCTCGTCACCGAGAATCTTGAAATTCCAAACCCCCGACTCCTTTTGATCCTCAAACACGTGTCCCTCAAATCGATGGCTCCAACCATGTCAGGAAATCGTGGATCGCAATTTCTTTGTGCAAGAGTTTCACGACTCCGAAAATCCTGATCTCCCGAACTCTAATTCTCTGGGATCTCTTGCCACGTGTCCCTGATGTGATCAATGGATCTGATCCTATCGGGAAATCACGGATCACGATTTCAACATGCACAAGACTCTTGTCTACAGAAATCCCGATACTCCAAATGCCGAATCGTCCAGATCTCCTGCCACGCATCCTGCCAAGATCAATGGTTGAGATCCTTTCTTAGGATTTCAAGACTTTCAAGGTCTCGATTCTCAGCCTTATGAAAACCCGATGATGCCAATATCCCGATTTCTCCTCCGGGTTATTCCTCTGCTCCTTTGGGCTTAAACCCTGTGCAACTTTCCTAAGATCTAACGGCTGATGGGACTTCACTGCTTTCTTTTGTGAATCCTAACCGTCGATTTCTCTCCCTTGAGGATTTCTTGAGAGGCTAAATGTCCCTTCTCAGAAGTTTTCCTCTGATACCTGCACTTGCATCTCCTGCTCGAACCTTCCTTGGAACAACTCTTGTGCTCTCCTTTAGTGATATCATGAAGGTGCTATACCTCCTGAGCTTTTCCCACTCTGATTCTTTCAGAGGGACTTGCGCGCACTCCTTGCGGCAACCCTGTAAACACTTTAAGTGTTCAAACCTCTTCGACTCTGCGCAACTCCTGCAGCAGCAGTCTTCGATCTCCTTTGCTCAAATTAACAATTGAGACTTCTTCTTCAACCTGCACACTCCTTGCACGGCCTCAACAACTCACTTCCACTTCTGGGTGAATGAGAACAAAAGTTAAACTACTGAGCCTTCATCAACGCATTCCTTGTGGATGAATTCAACTGCACACCTTGCAGGAATCTCCTGGCTCAGATAGAGAAACAATTGAACCTCACTCTCTCTCCCTTTCTGACTTCAGGTTGAAACATGAAATCACATGCACAACATATACAAAGCAAATGCATAACAAGAAAGAAAACACTCCTGAGCATAACATCAATACACGAAGAAAACAACACAAACCATGAGTTTGAATCAAAGCTTCCTTCTATTAATTCAAATGCCTATACATGGGTGTTCTTCATACAATATTCTTTGCTTGCTCTGCTCTTCTCCTGAATGCTTGATAATGTTACAATGATACAATGAGGGTGTCTATATATGTTTTCCCTCTCAGACTCTAACTATCAAATCTAGACTTAAACATCCTATCTACCAGCATTAAATCTATTAAATGCTAACTATCTACCAAAGGACGAGAGCTTAAGGCTCAAGGTCCAATACAATATACAAAAGACGCTTTTCATAAATGCATAATTTATACATTGGTGCATCATCTTGTATGAAAATTCAAACAGTTTCGGCTGGACTTGTCCAGCTGTTCATTGTCTTCCATGTTGGCTCGCTTGTCATCGGCGATGCTCCTGCATCACTCTTTCTACCATAGTCTCTAGTCCCTTTATGGAAAATTTTGAGAAAAGAGTTATGGACACATATCCCCCAAAGCCAACAACATGGAAGGGATACATAGATGACACTAATGTGATATCGCTCCATGGGAGGCAAGAAATCAACAAATTATTCTAGCACCTTAATGGTCTCTATGAGGACATTAAGGTCACCATGGAATTAGAGGAGAGAGATAATGTCCATTTCTTGGATGCACTAATTAATAGGAAGCAAGATAGGTAGCTTGGCCATGAAGTCTAGAGGAAGAAAACCCATACAGAGAACCATCTTCATGTGAAATCTCATCATCACCCCACTTGAAATATTGGAGTTCTTATCACTCTGACCATGAGGGATATCAAAATATCTAATGATGAACACCTCAAACAAGAGAAATATCAGCTAAACGAGGTCCTCATGAGCATATGATATAGGAAAAAGAACATTAAAAGTGCAATAAGAAGAGCCATAGAAAGGGTAGGAGGTGAGCCTATATCCCAAACAACCATAACTATGGAAATATAACTTACCTACCTTACATTAAATGGGTCACCGATAGGATTTCCAAGGTCTTGAAAAGGAAGGAGATCACAACCTCTTTCAAACTAATGGAAATTATTAAGTATAAATTGAGATCCATTACAAACAAAATTGACTATCATCAATGCAAAGGGGTCTAGAATGTTGAGTGTGCATGCAGTAAATGTTACATTGGAGAATCTATGCAGTCATTTCATGTAAGGATTAAAGAGCATGGGGTCAACACCAAGAATGAGAAGACTCACAAATTGGCATTAGCAAAGCATTCCTCAATAACCAAGAACCACATGTCTTAGAGGACACCAACATTTTGGAAAAAAAAGATCACTATTTTAAACGTCAAATCAGAGAAGAGATGGAAATAATTAAACACCCCAATGACCTTAATAGACATGGGCATTTGGATATTAGTGAGAACTGACTCCCTTTGATCCACCACATAAGAAAAAGGTAAAATAAGTAGGTTTCTCTAGACTTTTTCCTTTAATTTTGTTAGAGATACTTCACACACACCTAAGATTTCCTTTTCCTAAGGTTTTCCCTATGTTTATTAGTCACTATTCAGTCTCCTATAGTTTAGGGAGAATATTCCTCTAGGAGAATATTCTCTTTAGTTCACACTTCAGTTTGATCAATTGAGTGGAGTCTAGATGCCACATTGGGATCATCACCAGGCAACATTGGGATCATCACCAACTAATGCACATTTTCCTTAGGATTATCACTAGACTAGCACATTACTCATGATTCCCTAAACTCCTCCTCACTTCACTCTGTTTCAATCAGTTAACTGAAGACTAAGAGACTAGTTAACTCAGACTAGGTGGAAGTTCACTCTCGTAACTGCTTGAGAGACTAGACTAGGTGGTAGTTTACTCTTGTAACTGCTGGCATGTGTCCATATCACTCTAAACCACCACTATGACACATTGTCTTCTCCTCCATTGCACATTAGTTGAGTTATATAGAGTATATCATGTGTAAATTATCATTCATTCATTTGGTTAATGAGAATTCTTCCATTCTTTCCCTCCTAATTCTCTTTTCTCATATTTTCTTTGCAAACTATGTATGTCATTTGCTAGCTAGATATTTTTTGTGTAGTTTCAACACATTTACATGGTATAAGAGTCGACAGATTGCTAGGAAAAAGTCACACCAAATTATTTTTGCAGGTACCGAAGATTGAAGACAATGAAAAAATGGAATTTCTTAAAGAATTCATTCTTACACCGTACAATTTCCTTGCATGGAAAGAGAAGATGATAGTGCATCTTTGAGGCAAAGTATTATATAGGTTAACCATGGACACAGAGACTAAACCCACATCAGCCATAGAAAAATACAAGTATCTGAATCGAATGGATGAACCATTTGGAGCTATTTGCAGTCTTTCACATATCCTCCTGTAAAAACCCCAATGAAGCCTAGACCAGCATGGAATGGATTTTTGGAAAATAGGATGAGATGAGGGGACACATGCTTGAGGTGGAATTTCTCACATTGGATCCAAAAACCTTCGACAATCTCCAATATTTCTTCAACAAATATAAGGATTTGCTATCGCAACTCAAGGCTTGCAGAGTTGATAAATCTAAATAGGAGAAACAAATGGTTCTCACCATTCTCTCCAAACTTGGTCTAGAATATGCAATGCTTGTATCCACATTTCATTCTGTTAGGATCACCTCTAAAGCCACCTAGAATATGCCCTCTCTTGAGGTCTTTATTGAATGTCTAACACAAGAGAAGAACAAGCTTATCAACATGAGAAAAATCAAAGGCCCAAAGGCGCATGCACTTACTGTGCATGATGGTAGTGGTCATCAAAATCAGAAATCTAAAGACAAACACAAAAGGAAATCACATGAAAATCCAAAGAAGGAAGGGTAATCAAAACACTTCTGTTAACTCCCAAAGTAAAACCGTCCTTTCGGTTGAACTTTGTAGAGGATATCCTAAGCTATTGGTTGCATGCTCAGCTAGTTTTTTGTTTTCATAGTTCAATAAAATTTTTGATACTTGGTTTTATCCAAAAGGTGGAAAACAACGACTTTCGGTGGTTTGGGCGAGCCCCCGGCGTGCTCATTAACCACCGAAAGCGTTCGGTTTCGTCAGCAAAATGGTCGATTTGAAATACAAGGAAACCACCGAAAGAGTTTGGTCAAGCAAAAAGAGAGCTCGTGCTTTCGCACGAGCCATGTGTCAAAATGTTGCAATGATGGAAGTTTCAGACCACCGATAAGCTCGCGTTGGAGGACATGATGATCGTTCGTGGTTTCGACCGAAAGGTTCCAGATTTCGGCGCATCATCCTTAGCACGTCATCTCCAAATCTACGCTAATCAATGACAGTCAGTCACGGTCGCACGGAGTTTCATTCCCTCTCAGCAACAGATACGTTCATGATTAATTGATAGGTTATGTGTTCAGTTTGAAACTCCAAACGTCATATAGAGCCCGGAGATCGCTGAAAATATTTGCCAAACACGCCATTTTCAAAGCAAATCGTGATTTCCAAATCTCAGTTCCTCCATTCGGGCGATTGGAATGTGGTCTCCAAATTCAGCAGGGAGCTCGAGCCGAGTAATGCGGAGTGGGTTATCGGGTAAGCTGTAAACCTTTCTCTGTTAAAAAAATTCAGGAATTCATTTGCCCCGAAAAGTTTGAAATTCCGGTTTTCCCTTCCTAACTGTCACATATCCGTGGGTCGGTTTTTCCACACATTTTTGGTCTGCAATTCCTGTTCTGTAAAAAACTCCATAAGTGTATTTCCTCCCGAAAAGTTGAAAATTCGGTGCCCCTGTCAGTCTGTCATTCGAATTTCTGCCGAATCTCCATACATTTGTAAAAACCCTATACCCTGTCCAATCATTCAACAGTCTGTTTGCAAATAACATTGACCATATCCTTAGCTTCTGGAACCCCTGTTCGGATACCTGATTGGTCATAGTTCCAGACACAGTCCACTCTCAATCATGTCAAGGTTCGGTCCTGCATTAAGATCAGAGGCAGATGGGATCTGGTACTTCGAAGAACATCCCGAAGTGGCAGAATGCTTCAAACAGGTTGGCATCTTCTCATATTGTGAGAAGTTAACGACCTTTCATCAACAGGTCGCTGAGACATTTTCACTTTCATATGATGGAAGAGTTGCCAAAGTAGGTAAAGAAGAATTCATTATAGATGAGGCCTCCATCGCTGAGTATACAGGATTGTCAAGGACAGGTAGCTGCTGGTTTAAGACTTCTTTGCATTCAAACGTTGAGTTCAGGTCCTACCTGTTGCCAGTTCACAAAACTCTAACATGGAAAAAAGACATTCCCTTATCCTACCTGGAGCCAAAATGGCAAACTCTTCTAAAGGCAATACTGGTATATATTACTTGTGAGGGACATTATAATAGAGTTTTATATTATCATTTTAAATTATTAAATCACTTCACTGGAAGGGAACCATTGAACATACCCTACTTTTTTCATAAGACCTTGACCAAAATGGCTAAGCAGGTGAAGACTCAGCCAGCTAAAGTGGCAAGCAGGATATCTCATCAAGGTTTAATTTGCCTCCTTGTCAAAGAAGGTCTCCACAGAAAACAAATAAGTTGGAATCACTTTTTGTTTTGGAACGAGTTCAATACTAAGAAACCTCCAGAGAATAAAACAAAGAGGTCCAGAAACAGGAATCCTCCTATTAATTACAGAAGAAGAAAGGGAATTTCTATGCCCAGGGAGGCTATTAAGGCAGGACCTAGTAAACATAAAGAAACTAGAAAGAAATAGCAGCTTGAAGACAGAATCCCTGTCACAACAAAAAATCCACTCAACCCACCCTACAGTGATTCAGATTCGGAGCAGGAAGTGTCAAAGTCACAGGATACTTTGCAGCCTAAACATGAGGCAAAATTGAAAATGGACATACCCCCAACGATGCATCCAGAAACACATATGTTGCCAAAGGCAGAAGCTTCATCTAGCAAGCCTCAGAGAGGCAAGACCAGGAAAATAAATAAGCTCTTGAGGGAAATTTATGAAATGGAGGTACTTGAGTGAGTGATTAAAAAAGCAAATGCAGATCTAACGCAGAAGGTTGCTGAGTTGTTCAAAGAAAATGAAATTCTTGAACAGAAACACAATTCCATCAAGGAAAGGAACAGAGAACTTATAAGGGAAAACATGAAATTGTACAGGCAGTTAAGAGAGCTAAGACTTAAGCTGAAGAAATTTGAATCTGCAGAAGAGGAGCAAACATGGTTAGATACATTAGCCAATCTTGCCACCACTATCATAGACGTGACAGACTCTCCAGCAAAGCCAACACAGGTTCGAAAGTCTGAACGGATAAAGGCCACAACACCTAAGAAAGCATGAATGATGAAGGGAGTTCAGAATGATCATTTTTGAAATTTTGAAGAATTTTTCAAAATACAATTTTCGGTGGTTTAGGCGAGCCATACTGAGCTCATTAACCACCGAAATAGACACTTTCGGTGGATAAGCTACCCGAGAAATGTGCCAGTCAACCACCGAAAGTGACTGTGTGCAGAATTTGAGCAAGTTTTTGCACAGGTTGAAGATTTTCGGGATTAAATGATATGGAATCTGTTCTAATAGGTGGCTTATGAATTATCTCACCCATTCCAACATCTATTTTTAGTCTATGATGAAGAAAAGAACGATTTCAAAGGTAAAAGGGTAATTTCCTTTGAACTAAAAGACAGGGTATCCTGCCAGCTCAATCAATTCGACTTGGCTTTAGCGGAAGAAGAGAACTTTAGCCTTGGAAGGCTGTCTCCACATCATCAACATGCAACAAGAGAAAAATAAGAAGATCTACCACTTTTTGAGGACAGATTCCTTGTATCTTGTAAACAGTTTTACTTTCTATTTTTAGTAGATCTGATCCATGTTTTTAGGATCAGATGGTTGTTTTGTAGTCTTATAAATATCAGAATAAGAGATGAACTGAGGGTTCGATTCTGGAGAGAATTTGGCCTATGTATTGATTGCTTATCCTAATACAATCACAGTCTTCTTTTGCTACTGTTATCAGACTTTTCATACATCTTTCTATTCTGTATTTTGTTTAAGTTTAGTTCAGCTTTATGCTCATGAACTTGAATGAAAGAATCTTTGTTGTTTAGTATGACCCTGCATCCCAATGTACTTGGTTATCTGACCCTGCATTCCACATGTATTTGGTTATCTGAATAGTATTCTTCATACCTTTCTTGTTATATTGCATCTGAATGACAATTTCTAAAAGCACTGGTTCATTAAGATATTTTGATAAGTAAATCTCTTCATCGTGCTTTATTGGTATCCCATTGATCCACCTACTGAAAAATATTCAATTCTTAAGTTACCAGGCATACTTAGCTTACAACCCTAAGTAGTTCCCTGGAGTGATAACAACTTCAACGATGCCTCCAGATCAAAAGGTGGAAAGGGAAGAAAAGGGAAGAAATGCACTTACGACCATAAAGGATTACATCCAAAATCCACATGTACAAAGAAACAGATAGATCAAATGGCCCAAATACTTTAGAAAAATAGCCTTGGAGATCACATCCCCGAGGGTGCCTACAAGAAGAAGCCAGAAGATCAAAATACTAATAAAGGAAATTCTAGCCATGCGTTGATTGCCATCAACTCCTCTCCCGATGCTTGGATCATATATTAAGGTGCATCACACCACCTGGTAGCCAAAAAATAAGTCTATTCTTCATTGGATGTATGCAAAGATCATCCTATTCTGATGGGGGAAAACTCTCCAGTCGAGGTCACAGACAAATGAAGAATTGAACTCACAAACGAAAGCTTTGAGAATGTACTACATGTTCCGAAACTCTCTATCAATCTTCTCTCTGTGTATCAGATGACAAACTATGACACCATAAAGAGAGTCATATTCACACCTGATACAATGGATATTCATGACATGCAAACTGATTCCAAGGTTGCTACTGGTGAGGTAAATCATCAATCCAGACTCTACACATTTTTTGAATTTATTGAACCAGATTCTGCATTACTTCTTACCCATGTTGATGAAATCAGTAGGATATGGCATGAAAGGTTTAGGAATTTAAATTTTAGATATGTGCAACAACTTAGCAAGAAGGGAATGTTTGATGGTCTACTTGACATCCACTTCTCCATAGGAATTTGTGAGGGATGTGTTCTTGGAAAACACCCTAAAGAGAAATTCGACAAAGGAAAGGATCAAAAGGATTACTTTCCTTTAGATCTGATCCATAGTGACCTCATGGGCCCTTTTCCACATCCATCAATCAATAAATCAAGGTATGTGCTCATTTTTTTTGATGATTTCTCACGCTTCACATGGATTTTATTTCTCAGGAAAAACTCAGAGGTCTTTCAACACCTCAAAGATTTCAAAGCCCTTGTTGAAACATTGTTCGGAAAGAAGATAAAAGTCCTCCAAAAAAATAACATGGGAGAGTATGTCAACCATGAGATACACAATCTTTTTCATGAGGCTGATATTCAGTTGCAACACATGATTCCTTATACTCCGCAACAAAATGGAGTTGTTGAGCGGAAAAATAGATCTCTAAAAGAGATGGCATCTTGCATGCTACATGCAAAGTTACTTCCACAAATATTATGGGATGCAACACTTAATTGTGCAACCTAGATCCAAAAATGATTTCCCCATAGATTGCTCAAGGATAAGACTCCCTACAAGGCTTGGAGAGACCTCAAACCAGAAGTGACCCACTTCTGTATTTTCAGAGTACGTGCATGGGCCAGGATTCTCTTTGAGAAGAGGAATGCACTTGATCCATAGAGCAGAGAGTGTATTTTTATTGGATACCCCGACAGTGTGAAGGGATACAAACTCACTGATATTTCCTCAGACTGACTTATCATTGAATGTAGTGTCCAATTCAAGGAAAGTGTCTTTCATGTACCTCAGTATCTGCATGCATACACTTCTTTTCTTCCACTTGTCAGAGATGGTGAGCATGCACATACCGACTGTTCCTTAGATGAGAGTTATGATTCATAGGATTCAGATGATCTAGATACAGAGCCAGTACAATCATATGTAGAGTCAGTGCATGCAGATTCATATGTAGAGCCAGAGCCGAGGCCCAAGTGGGCCAAGTCTACACTTCAGGATGCAGGAGATCTTATTGGGGATCCAGTTGATACTAGGAGGATTCGATCTGATTTCAAGGAGCCTCCTCTTGCACTCACTTCCACTAAATCAATTCTAACCATGCATCTTTTCTTGGTTCAGTCTTCATATCCATAGTCCTATGCAGAGGCTGCTAGAAATCCATTTTGAGAATCCACCATGAAGGAGGAGTACAACTACCTCCTCAAGAAACATAATTGGGATATGGTTCCCCTTTTTGTAGGAAGGAAAATTGTCAGGTGCATATGGGTCTATAGGACCAAGAGCGTAACATATGGATAGGTTAGCATATACAAAGCTAGGCTAGTTTCCAAAGGATTTGAGTAGGTGCATGGTATTGACTATGATGAGACCTTCGCTCCAGTAGCAAAGATGGATTCCATACATTTGGGACTTTCAATTACAGAAACCAAAGGATGGGAAGTCCATTAGATGGACATGAAGAATGAATTTCTTCACAAAGATCTCTTTGAGGATATCTATATGGAGCATCCCTAAGGATTTATGAAAGATTTATATTTGGTCTGTCGACTGAAGAAATCTCTTTATGGCCTCAAGCAATCCCCGAGGGCATGGTATGCCAAGATGGGCTCCTACTTGATGTCACAGAGCTTTGTACGTTGTAATTCAGAATCGAATGTTTACATGCTCACGACGACTGATTGATGTCTACTCCTAGTTCTGTATGTTGATAATTTGTTGATCATCGATTGCTCAACTTCAAGGATTGTTGCAGTCAACAGGATTCTGCATGATAGGTTCTTGATGATGGACATGGGTCCACTACATTTCTTCCTTGGAATCAAGATCATCCAGGATGTATCAAGAATCAAACTGTCTTAGGCCAAGTATGCACGAGATCTCCTTGAGAGATTTTACATGACAGATTGCAAGTATTCCCTGACTCCTTTCCTATCAAGAGTCAGAATTGAGGATGGCAGGGACACTCCACTAGTTGACAAGAAACTGTATAGAGAGCTAGTGGGGATCTTTTTGTATCTCACACACTCTAGACTGGACCTCTCCTATGTAGTTGGAGTAGTTTCTAGGTTCATGTAGGAGCTGCATGAGCTACAATGGAAGGCTTCAAAGTGTATCCTTCGATACATATAGGGCACCATCACCTTTGGGATTCACTCTACAACAAACTCTACATTGGACCTCATTGGGTTCATTGATTTTGACGATAACATTGATCACAAGTACGCACATGGTTACTCACTCAGTCGTGGTTCCATGTCTATCTATTGGTCGAGAAAGAAGCATGATTCTATTTCTCTATCTTCAACTAAGGGAGAGTATAGAGGGGTAGTTAACATAACCATTCAGGCTATGTGGCTACAACATTTTCTCACTGATTTGGGAAATCAGTTTCATCGGCCGATCACCATCTGGTGTGACAACGAGAGCACTCCGAAGTTCTACAAAGATCTAGTTCAGAGGTAGTGAATGAAGCGTATCGAAATCCACATGCACTACATCCAGGACTTAGTACATGAGGGGATCATCAATATACAGTTTTATCCTTCAACAGAACACACTGTAGACATATTCACCAAGACCTTCACTAAGAAAAAGTTCCATTCTATGTGCAATCATCTTGGAGTGAAGGACACAATTGCCTAGCAATTGTTAGTTCGTCTTTTTACATAAATTGTACTTTGAGGGGGGGGTTTTGCCATGAGGTCTTCCCTCTTTCCTCATCTATTTCAATGTATATTTGGTATTTGGGTACCTAACATGGCCTCGTTTCCAGAACCCATTCTTTATTTTCACCATAGTGATGTTTAGGGGGAATGTTGGAGATACTTCACACAGACCTAGGATTTCTTTTTTCCTAAGGTTTTCCCTATGTTTATTAGTCATTATCCAGTCTCCTATAGTTTATGGAGAATATTCTCTTCAGTTCACACTTCAATTTGATCAGTTGAGTTGAGTCTAGATGCCACATTGGGATCATCCCCAGCTAATGTGCATTGTCCTCGGGATTATCACTAGAATATCACATTACTCATGGTTCCCTGATCTCCTCCTCACTTCACTCTATTTCAGTCAGTTAACTGAAGACTAAGAGACTAGTTAACTCAGGTTAGGTGGCAGTTCACTTTTGTAACTGCCTGGCAATTTACTCCCATAACTACTAGTGTGTGTCCATATCACTCTATACCACCACTATGGTGCATTGGATTCTCCTCCAGTGTGCATTAGTTGAGTTATACAAAGTATATAATGTGTAAATTATCATTCATTCATTTGGTTAATGAGAATTCTTCCATTATTTCTCTCTTGTTTCTCTTTTCTCATATTTTCTCTGCAAATTGTGTATGTCATTTGCTAGCTAGATTTTTTCTGTGTAGGTTCAACACATTTACAAATTTATACTGATTTTGGTTTTGATTCTATGATATAATTATCTTCTTTCATATAAAATAGTTATGATGTTTCAATTTTCTTTAGATATTTAGATTGGTTTTCTAGTTCTTTCTTATCATTTTATTTATTATTTATTTATTATTGTTGGTTATCATTGTTAATATCATTATCACTATTAATAGTGATATCAATGAAAATGAAATAGAGGGGCAATGGATGCGGCTTAGATAGGCATTAAAAGGGTAGGGTTTTTGTAGGTGGGTTCTATGGTGGAGGTGAGGGAGATTACAATGGAGGTGAGGGGGATTGGAGGTAATTTGTGCTTGTATGCATATTGATGCATGAAGAAGAAGTCCTAGATTATTCATAGGACCCACTATAAGGACAACAAATTTGGTCCTATCTAGAAATCTACCCATCAAATGACACATTGGTGCCATGGAGGTTTGCAAGTTTCGGTTCAAGGTTGATGGAATATAAATTTTTTCCATCTTTGGTAAGATGGAACATGCTCTATTAGTATGTCATACAAGGGAGGGTGTCCTATCAATGAAGGATTCAATTGATCTAGAAGGTGAATCTCTCAAAACCCTTAAAAGTTGTTACACTGATCCTATAGAGAATACTGAATGGGAAAAACTAGGTGATCCTCAAGCTTTCATCCATAGTATTAGTGATTTAAATGATCAAAGTCGACTATATGATTTCTTTCTAGAATCTTTTACTCTATACAATACATGCATATATATCAAAGCTCCTAATTATGGTTTGGCTCAAAGGATTGACAAGGTACCTGATTTTTATTTCATCGGAAAAATATTGGAGCTCCATCACATGAGTGTTACTCCTACCCAAGATAGAGAGAAGTTATTTTCACATGATGCAGAGGGAAGGAGGAAATCCAAATGACATTGTCGTGTTAAAAAAATTAAGAAACCTATCAACTTTTATCTTGGTGAGAAGACTAAATTGAACGTGATTCGAGAGTTGCAAATTGGGCCCTAGTTGGACGATTTCCAAGAAGAAAATGATTTCTAAAACTTTGAAAGCATGGACATAATCCATTTTTTATCCCATAACTAGTTATACCCCTAAAGCCCTAATTTTGGTAAGGGGTTGGATAATATGGATCTTTCGATCTATAGGCGAGGTTGAAGATATTCTACATAGAAGGTGGATATGGGGAGCTCAACCTCTTTTCCTCCAAATGTGACATGTATATTTTGATGCCAGGTAAACACATTTTGATATTATCCCAACCTAGGTAATGATTTTGAGTCTCTATCTAATCTTTTGTTCTAAATGAGTATTTGAAGAAAGTGGGAATTCCCTTGGCATTTTTTATGAGGTGGATTTGTCATACACATACTCAAGCTACATGAGTATAACAGACATTCTAGTTGGTCTGGATCTTAGCAAAGGGATAGAAAATTTGTAACGTACCCAGACACCCATAGGCTAGGCACGCTACCTCAAAAACTCACTTCAAAACTAATCTCAAATTCTGATAAGAATATTTTATTAAAGAAGAATGAAAGACTCACATGAACAAAACAAGATTCATGATACAACATAAAATAAAGGAACAATGTGCCATGCACAACAATAAACAACAACCATGAAAATGAAATTACATCTCATATATACATATATATGTAGCAGAATAGACATTATACATAAAAACTAGAGATCACTTATCTTTTCAAGTAAACATTCACTAACTGGCTACGGACCAAGGACGTTCCTCCCAACCATAGAAACTTTTGTTCCAATTTTCAACAACAATTCACTCCTGAGCTAGGGCTATGAATCCACAAGGATGGGGGCCTAGGCCAAATCTAAAACACACAATAGTTAGCTAATTATCTCTCAAGTTTCCCAATTCCACAACAATCCTAATTTCCATCTCTCCTTCCCCTTCATCCCGCACAACCCAAATAAATGAACCTCTTTTTTCTTCCATGCAGTCACTTAGGCTATTCCATTTCTCTCTACGACTCCAGTGCTACTGGTCAAGAAATCTCCTTGTTGGAAACTCCAAGGATTCTCAACCATGGACATTTTTTTTTGAACTACCATCAATCTCATGCACACAAGAATCCATTCCTTCCTGGAATGATCAATAATTTATTACAACCATCTAGCAATGGATCTCCTCCAAGAATTTGTTTCCATGCTCAGACTAAGAGCAAACGAATTATAAAGAATGAGGAACCTATAATGAAAGAGTGAGAAGAGTGTAAGAGTGAATGGAGAAGAGTAAGTGAACCCCCAAACAACCCAAAGAGATGTTTATATATTTACTTGAAATCAAGAACCCCATAGCCTCCCCAAGAATCTCATGTAACCACTTTTCTCCATCAAATTAATTATGGGTAAATAAAATATAATAAAAGACTTATCCCCTTAAACCCCTCTCTCGTGGAATCATAGCCCCTTATGTATTTTTTTCTTGTCTTTCTTGCAACCAATGATGTATTTTATTAATATATATAGATGTATTACATTTTCTAGGCACTCCAACCCCTTTTCCAATTTACCAGCTCACTAGCCTAAGTCACAATTACATAATGCATTCTAGTTCCTAGGGATTAAAATTGGGGTGTTGCATCCCCCTCCCATTATTTTGGCATTGTCCTTAGTGCAAAACACCATAGTAATGTTCTTACAATTCTAGGCACTCTAGCCTTTACTCTTCACAGGCATCCCATCCAACCCTCATATACATAGGCAATCCATCTTAGAAAGAAACATGCATACATAGGTACTATGGCCTAAAACATGCACACATATTTTACAATTTACATTTCTGGCAACAGTTCCAACCAACAAGCTTTCATTCGCCATCAACCCTACACAACCCAAAGATATGAACCCCTTTCTCTTCCATGCAGTCCCTTACGTTGTTCCATTTCTCTCCAAGGATCTAGTGCACTCATCCAAGAATATTTTAGAGTTGCAGCTTCAAGAACTCGAGCTGCAAAAATTCCACTGGACTTTCTTCATTCTATGCCTTCATCATTGAGTTCTATTTCCTTCTAATGTTGTTTTTTCTGAGCTTCCCTCTTCCATAGCCAACATCTCATATGTATTACAAACATACAGTCATGATGATATATCATTATAACAATTCTTAATCATAAATGTCAAATCTATTTTATACAGGAAAACCAGATTTTCTTAGCATGATCTTGTTGATTATAATTCATTTGTCTCTTCCAACTGCAGGCATCACCCAATACCATTATTCCTACAATTTTCTCAACCTTCAATCAACCAAACCAATTGTTAGCATATCATAAAATTTTTTTAATTTCTCAAATTTGTTTATATAGAGGAAATATAATTTCGCCAGCATGAGCATTTTTCTCATAATGCTTGGCTTTGTAGCTGAAGATATCAATCTTTCTTATGGGATTACATCCCTTCCATATCCAAAACCATTATTGATGAATTTCCTCAATTTACATGCAACCAATCAAATTGTCAGTAATTTTTAAATTCCAATTTCCAAAATTGTTTTATATAGAAAAATAAAGTTTCCAAACATGAGCTTCAACTCATAATGTTTGGCTCTTGTAACAACATGAATTGGTCTTCTTTATGGGCTTACATTTCTTCGATATACAAGACCATTCTTGTTGCAATTTCCTCCATTTACAATCAACCAAACACATTGTTAGCATATCATAATAAATATACATTTTCATGGAAACAATTACAAAGTTTCACAAAGTGATTTCAGAATTGATTGCATAAAAAATTCAATCACTTCCATTAATCCAACTATAACTGGAATGAACCCATCATTCTCTACACATGTATTATCAACTATTTTTTTTGTTTATTCTAGCCATCAATATTTTTATTATTATGTTCCCTCGACAAATATTTTTTGTAATTCATCATTATGCAACTACTTTAACCTGCAACTTTCAAGTTGCAATCTCTAACAACTCCTGAAGTGTTTCTCAACTTCATGAGTTAGCAATACTCACATTATTTAATTTGATAACATAATCATTTCTATGCCATATATTATATATATGCATTGAATAATTCATTTAATACCACTTGTAACATTTTCAATAGCTCTAAAAAGAAATCTCAGAATTGTAACAAACAACAATTCAATCACCTTCAACTAGTATTCATATTAAATATAATGCAACTATCCATCATTATATATTTTCATCAGCACATGCTTTTCATAATGTAAGAAATAATTACCAATAAAATAACAAAATCAAGGTGCCAATACCCATGGCCACATATACACAATGCATCCCCACATTGACTGCATAATACCACATAACTATGTCATGCATTCCACCATGGTGAGATGGAAGGTTAGACCAATGCCTCAACACATCATCCGAACTCTTCCTAATACTGCCTGACTAGTTGGCACTAGTGCATTTGGGTCAAATTCCGACGGTGCGTTCGACACAATTGCCACTTTCTATTGTCAGAAGACCGACAAACCTCTGACCCCCTCAAACGTCATTTCACAGGACGTCGTTTTTTCGACAACCTAGTTTTTTTCGGTATTGAGATGTTATATGACGCCACGTGTCATCATAAATTGGATTTTCCAGCCCCATATTGACGTCGTAAGATCGATGTCTAGGGACGTTTCAAATGTGGCAAACGGGACGTTTCAAACGTGGCAAGACCGACGTTTCAAACGTGGCAAGTGAGACGTTTCAGACATGGCAAGAGAGATGTTTCAAAGGTGGAAAAAGAGACGTTCTTAAGGTGGAAAGAGAGACGTTTTAAAGGTGGCAAGAGAGACGTTTCAGAGGTGGTAAGAGAGATGTTCTGAATGTGGCAAGACCGACGGGACGAGGTATTAGCTCCAACGTAATTGCTATGGGAGTGACACTCTTGGACGTGGCAAGAACGACGTCCATCAGGTGGCAACAATGACGGCCTAGAATTACTAGCTCTGACGTGGTTTCTATGAGAGCGACAATCTTGGAGGTGGAAAGAAAGATGTCTTGGACGTGTCAATAGCGACGGGAGGAGAGTGAAAGACGTCACAATTGCCACCTTTGTGTAGGTATTTAAAAAAAATACAATATCAATATCAAGACCTAATAGTCATTCCAAGCCCAAAGAAGGAGTAAGTCATATAGGTGTCAGCTGGTGACCCACTTAATAGTTTCCTTAGGCTTTCCCTCGCACTAAAGGTTGGGTTTTTTCTTTCGAGAGTGTCTAAGAGATTAAAAGACCCTATATGGTGAATGAACTGACATTAAGTTCATACATGTCTAACAAATCCTTAAAACTTTTACCCAATGAAACATGTTGTCACAACTTCTATCCTAATGAGATTACTCTTGGTATCATCTCCACAAGCATGAAGACCTAAAATATGAGGTATGCAAAATTTGTGCATGGCAAATCACTTTAAAAATGAACTTGTGTCTAACTACATGTTCATCTCCTCTTCTCTAAATGAGGTCCATAGCAGAACCATACAAAATTAATCAAACCTACCAACTAATAATATCATAACCATTATGGTATTTCAATGTCGAACATAGACAAGTTATCACATATCAAGAAAACATCAGTTTCCTCGAAAAGCACTTCCAAAGTTTCTCCTTGAGGTTAAGAATTCTCAATGTTTAAGAACAATAGTAATGATGAAACTGGACCAAACCATGTTCCAATGCCAAGCACTATATGCTCTGTATAGGCCTTTCTTTTGTGTATGCCAAGGTGTTTGACATAACACTCATGGAGTACATGAACCACTTTCTTCAGATGAAGAAAAGCTTTTATATCGCCTACAGTGCCGAGGATATATAAAACTTAACTAAAATTCCAACCTTTGAGCTTCGTCCATGATTAAGAGCTCCTTAAT